>JANHJO010010019.1:132330-155851 GCA_032468235.1 Pseudoxyrhopus heterurus
GAAGAAGAAGAAGAAGAAGAAGAAGAAGAAGAAGAAGAAGAAGAAGAAGAAGAAGAAGAAGAAGAAGAAGAAGAATTGCTGATCAATATGGTTCTACCTCATTTAGAAATGCATTTTGTATCTACTCTGTTTCCTTTTGCTTATATCAGAAATTGTCTCCAATCTGTTCAGGATCACTGTCAAAAAGCTTAATTCTATAAGGGTATTTGTACTCATAAGTAAACATTCTCAATTTCAATTCCAGTTTTAGCAACATTTATCTCAAGCGATGCATTTAAACATAGTCCAATGTTTTATAAAATCTTCAAAAAAAATGTTCGCTTACAGATTGAAAAATAAAATTATAGTAAATCACCCTCAATTAGTAGGCTTGTGATCTTCCCATTACAATATAGCTGTGCACTTTAGATATACTCTTACTAATGCTTCTTTGAATTTTTTATAAGTGTGCATTCGTATGTGTGTGGGAATGAAATTATTATGCAAATGATGTACATCACAATGGGTATTGCATTGGGAGTGTGAATCTATCTCACTGAGGATCAAAGAGCAATTTTTTCTCTCTTCTTCTCTGTGTTTGTATGTAGGAATATGCACATGTACATGCATATAATGAACAAACCTCTGTCTTTTTTGAGGGAGAAAATTGGTAATATTTGTACATTCTAATATTCATGAAAATAGAATGCATTGAACAAAGTTCATATTAATTATTAGAAAAGATCCCTATGTGAATATCTAAACATGCTGCTTTGGTTCCTTCTTTACTAAAGGAATGTATCATCATGAAGATAAGCAGCAGGTGTAAGATGAAAGTTATCCTTGAAATAACTGTTGCTTGGAAGCTTTCCCTTCCTGGGAATCATGGAGACTGATCTCAGGCTATTGCTCTGGATTGTCTTATGAGCCCCCTCCGTTCTCAAAACTGAAATCAGATGATGTGTATCTGCTGTCCAGCTTCCAAGCTGTCCAAAGGACAACTTCAAAGCTCCTGTTTTTCTTTCTTCCACTCTATCAATATGATATTTTACCTTTATATTAGATTTTCAATAAACAGTGTTCAAATATTGCAAAGGTTCACTGGTGGTTTTGGGTTTAAGTAAAGGCCCCTGAGTCATTTCTGTAATGCCTGTGCTTTAAGAAAGTTTTAATTGGATTAAGGGGAAGTTAATAAGGGCGATAACAATTTGATATTGTGAATTATCCAGATGAAGATAAAACAGCATTTCATAAAGAGTGATGGATAAATTATTGGACTTTCCATATGAAAACAGGTATCTCTCCGAAATTGGAATGGGGTAATTTCCCCACTTAAAAATAGGACATCTAAGAAAAATATTGAAAGTATTTAATATTAAAAAAGGCAAACTATCAAAGATTTTTTTCTGATTTAATGGACAATTTGGAATACAGTGATGTATGGAGATATAAAAATGGTGACTCAAAAATATCTTTTCTAAAAGACATACATCTTTTTTCAAGAATAGATATTATTTAGATCTCGCAGACATTGGACATTAATGTTCAGACCACAACTCAGTGACTTTAACTTTTTGAAGGAAAATTGCTCTTGGGTGATAGAAGGAGATATTGTTAGAAAAGGATAGTGAATAAATAATGGAGGATAATTAGTGGAGGATTGCAAAAAGAAGTTAATTATTTTTGAGAATAATAATAATAATAAAAGCACAAAAGTAAGAATGGTTTGCAATGCAAACAAAGCTTTTGTTAAAGGGTATTTGTACAATGTAACCAAGAATTTAAAAAGGAAATACAAGTAGGAAATACAAGTGATTTTGGATGAGATTTTTTTTTAAAAAGGAAGAAAAGTTTAGAAAATCCCCAGAGTGGACAATGATTATCCACCAATTTAAATTTCTATGGAGGGAATTATATATATTAACAGTGACAGAGATGGCAATAATGATGAATTATGCAAAATAAATTTTGAATTTGCAAATAAACTAGGAAAATGGCTCGCATATAAGTTGCAATTATATTTGGATCATTTTAGCCGAATGCCAAATGATAAGCTCACTCCAAACAAGCTCCGTAATGATGTCACAGCACGAAGTATAGTGAAAGTCTTATTGCAAAGAACAGAAGCTGGGAAATGCAATCCAACACACCAATACACCAAGACCATGATCAGAATCAGAACCACTACGATCAGACTCTCACTAGAATAGTATGTTGTTCTCTGCAAAGGGGCTGTTCCCAACCACGCCCCTTTTATACCCTCTAGGGTGTGGTCCAATTAGTGGTTAGTTGCAGCTCGACGTCTCCCCTTCTGGCGTTGCAAACTTCTGCTGATTAACCTCCTGGTATGGGTGTCAGCGAATGGCTCCTCCCCACTGCTCTCAGCAGCCACCGGCTCCTGCTGACTCAGAGGGACCAGCCTCTGCTGGCAGGCTGTCAGTAGCTGATTCCTCCCTTTGCTCCGACACAGTCTCTATCTTTTCCTCGGAGTCGGAATCAGCTGCCAAATCCGCAATGCGCTGCAGAACCACAACACTGAGGCTGCATCAAATTTTAAGGCATCAGAGGGTGTGTTCATACAACACATTTAACTACAATTAACTAAACCATGGTTTATTCAATCCATTTTTTATTGTTTCATAAGATACACTAAACTGAGGTAGCATGTGGCATATATTTGGAAATGCTGATTAATTTGTAATTTATGGTATGTACAAACACAGCAAGCAATAAAGGCCAGAAAGTAATGTGATCATAATGTATTCTGTAAATCTAGCCCTGTAATTAGTTAATGGCACAATATAGCATGTAAACCCAGAAAATTGGGTTAATTGAATCAAACATGATTCATTTAGTCATGGGTAAGTATTCTGTACATACTTAACTATATTGCTTCTCTCCATCTGCTTCTTTTCCGATGAAGCACACATTGATTATGAGGTGAGGGAATTCTATTTCAAATTAGTCTATTTTTAAATTTGGGATGGACAAGAGAGAGGAGATCTAGCTTGTACAAAGCTTTGCAGGGGCGTTTGGTTTCAACAGTCATTCCTAGAATATTTTAGAATTTAGAATATTTTAACCTTCTAAAGACTGGGAGCTTTATGAGATGAACCTGTTGGAGGCTGCGTGAGAATGTTTAGCTAGTGTCTGGTCTTTTTGTTTTAATAATTTTGGTTTGCATGTTTTAATTGTACATAGATGTGGCTTTATCTCTTGGTTGTCAACCACCCAGAGTTTGGTACAAGAAGGATGGGTATATAAAAGTTTTAAATTTCTTTTAAATGCATCTTCTAATAAGAAATTCATTAACAGAAAGAGGAGGGAGGGCAGGGCCAGGTTGAGCAGACAGCTAGTATGTTAAGTTTCTAAAATAACTTCTTACACTTGTTCCATATAGCTTCGGATTTTGAAGCTTTGCTGCAATAAATCTAATTTTTACGGTCAGTCCAATTGTCTCATTATCCTTTCATTTTAACTTGTGATTGTCTCTGTGGATGCAATACAATATATACTGGCACTATACCCACCAATATTTTGATTTAACTATCTTTGTATTGTGCATTCCTGAGATTACTTTGATTTGTGGACCATAGTCAAATAAACTAGGGTTCAGGTAAACATATCCTGAATACACATCATCTACCTGAGTACACATCATCTACCAATGTTTTCAACTGCAGCAACTTTAAGATATGAGGACTTCAATCCCCAGAATTCCCTCAACCAATATGCTAGATGAGAGAATTCTGGGAGTTGAAGTCCTCATATCTTAAAGTTGTTGGGTTGAGAAACACTGCCCTACACTGCAAGATTGTCAAGGCAATCCCATGCGGAGAGACTTCCAGAAATCCAACCCCAGCCCCAGAAGCTGCTAAGTCAATGCTTTGGAAAGCGGAGAGCGATTGCAAGCAAAACGCCCAACGATTTAGGACTGACATTTTCAGCGGAGAAGGATAACGTAAAAGAGAAGCGTGCACTAAGCGCATGCGTAGCTGATGCTGACCGCTGAAGAACCGACCAACTGAATCCATCCGCTCCGAGAGCAGTCGGGCCCGCCCTGAAGCGCATGCGCGCTTAAGGTTAGGCGTGTTGGCGGCGGCGTGCGTTGGACCCGCCTTTTCCTCAGCTGCCTGTCCAAGATGGCGGAATACGATCTGACTAACCGGATCGCGAATTTCTTGGACCGGCACCTGGTCTTTCCGCTCCTCGAGTTTCTCTCCGTAAAAGGGGTGAGTGAGGCGACTCTCCGAGCCACAACCGTCTGGGATTTGGAGCGAAATCTCCCCGGGAGCCTCGTCGAAGGCGGCCAGGCCCGAGGGAGCCTGGGCCGCCCTTCTGTGAGGCCGGGTGCTCTATGCGTGGTGTGCGTGACGCGGTAACCGAGGATCGCGAGTGACGGACCTCCGAGCTGTGTGACTTTTCCCAAGCCACATTTGTAGATTTAATAGTTGGACTTGTTCTAAATGGCCGGCTGGGCGCACATCTAGGACATCATGCGATGCCGGTATTGGGATGGGAGACCACCACGAAATCCCAAACCCGTTAAATAGCAAGGAATCTCATAGTGCAGAAGAGTCCTCTGGGTCACACGCCTTAAACGTGGTCCTGACAATGGCTGTGCCGTAACACTGTAATTTTAGGTGATAATAAGGTTTTTTTGTTGGAACAAGCCTAGCCAAATTTATTGCAGAGCTAGTCTGAGTAGCTGACCACAATCTGAAGTTCTTGGAAGTTGAGTACATTAATTACTGTTTCTAGTGTGCCTTTTATAAATTGACTTTTATACAATGGTTTCACTGAATTTTGACAGAGAAAGTAACCCAGAACTAAGGAGAAATTTCCTGAGAAGTTAAAAGAGTGGCATTCAGAAGTTGTGGGTGCCCCCATCACTGGAAGCTTTTAAGAAGAGACTGGATAGCCACTTGTCTGAAATAGTCCTGCTTAAGCAGGGGGTTGGACTAGAAAACTCCAAGGCCCCTTCCAACTCTGTTATTCTATGTTATTCTGCAACAGTATTGTAGCTGGCACAGTATAGTGGATTAAGACATTGTTTCAATGAATAGGAAGATTTTCAGTTTGAATCATTAGATAATGCTAGATTAAAGCAGAGTTTTGGATTTACTTCCAAAAGATACTTTGGAATGTCCATAATAACTGTTTGGTCTAGTTGATTAAGGTGCTTAACTAGTATCCAGGTTAGAAACCAGGATACTATGAGTTCTAGTCCCACCTTAGACATGAAAGCCAGCTGGGTAATTTTGGGCCAGTCCCTGTCAGCTCAATCCACTTCAGAGGATTGTTTTTGTGAGAAAATAGGATGAGGAAGGAATATTATGTATGTTTGCCACTTTATATAGTAATAAAGGTAGTATAAAATCTAATGTAAGCAACTCTTTAAAGCAGGGGTCTTCAACCTTAGCAACTTTAAGACTTGTGGACTTAAAGCATGGCTACTTTAAAAAATTAGGGCCAGGTGCGGTGTTTGTGCCCAAGCATACTCATTTTTGGGGAGTTGGAGCTGATATATTGCCGTGATAAATACAGTGCTATCCTATTAGTTTAGTTCCCTGATTCAGTATGTTATACTGGATTTGCAATTATTACAGTACGGTAATAGCTATACAAATTTTAGAACACTAAGATCCTATCCTTCTTAATTAAGACTTTTATCAAAGATCCATGTAATATGTCACTTAAATACAAAATCTGATGCACATTTCATTTTGAGTTATGTTAAACTGAAAGTAAGTTATTTTATTAATATAGTATGCTATTAGCTGCTTTTTTGTATTGATACATTATGTGTAAATTTAATGCAAAGACAAATCTAAAAATTGTGTTTAGAATCAATTATGGATGGAATTACTTGTGAATCACTGCAAAAAAAGTTTTCCTATAAGACTTACAGGTTTTAGGCGTTACTTAACCACAGGAATATATAATGAAATAGCCCTTTCCCCTGGAGTTGTGAATTTCCAGCTTTCTTTCTCTAATCTGAGAGCTGATATAAGGAAGATATATATTAATAAATTGTAATGTTCACTAACTTTGTGCACCAAAATATGATTAGTGCTTATTTTTGGATACAACTTATATCCTATGTGTTTAATTGAAACTGTATAGATTACATGTGATATAATAATATATTAAACTTACATACCATATCAGCAATTCTGGGAGGTTCATAACTATCAAAGAAATTGTACAATAAAATCATGCCAGCTAGTTAGCTCATAGGATTGTAATTGAATGTGGTATAAGAAGTTCTGTACTAAAGGTTTTACTAATCTCAGATGTTGCTTCTTTATGTAATGTAATAGGGATGCACATACACTAACACTAGCAGCATTTTGGTATCACAACACAAGCCCTGTTTCTTTTTTACTTGAGTCATAATGTTGTATACATCCCCCAAAAAGATAGAGCTTGTGACATTGCTTTCAGCATTCTGATAGAAGCAACAGGAGCTATGGATACTGCCCAGAGTGATGAACTTGAGATGAGCAGCCATATAAATTGAAATAATAAAAAATAAAGAAAACTGGATAGATTCAGTGTTAAATTAATGTATTTTTGTTTGCTCTGTGTGATTTCTAATTTCTCAATTCTTTAAACTTATAGAACACATTATTCAGGGTATCTAAATAACTAAACTGTTTGCCTGGCTGACTGAAACTCCTTGGACAAAAGGTTACAAAACTAAAGAATGATGTGCTTAAATAAACCTGAAATTAAAAGATAATATAGAAATTCTTTCACACGTCTTATTTTTCCAGATATACAATGAAAAGGAACTACTACAAGGAAAACTGGAGCTTCTTGATGATACCAACATGGTGGACTTTGCTATGGATGTCTACAGAAATCTTTATTCTGATGATATTCCACAGCGTATGTGTTTAGTTATAAGCAGAACTATTGCATAATCTGTAATCAGTCTTCACAATTAAAAGAAATAAAATCTTATAGTAAGCTTCAAAAGGTGTAGAAGAAATATTCTCTAAATGTTCCATTCTATAAATTTTATTATTTATGTGTTCATCTGCATTCCCATAATCTCTGTATACCTCCAGTTGGGTACAAGTAGTCCTTGATTTACCACCACCAGTTTCTGTTAATGCTAGAAGAACTTTTAAAAAAAACTTTGGCTCAGTCTCTCTGCGGTAATTCATAGTTAACAAGCCAAGTTTTCAAATTGTGGTGTCCTTCAAAAGGAAATACAATAATAGTTCTTTTCTTGAAAAGAGTTGTTGCATTTTACCAAGCCCAAAATAATAATAAAGTTACATCAAGCTTGTATATAGTGTATTGAATTTGATGTTAAATGGTAACTTACACCTATAATTATAAAATTTATACATTTATATTTTTAGTAAAGTATGTCTAATTAAAAGTAGTTGCAAATGATGGAATACATGAGTCGTGGTGGCGACGCAGTGGTTAAAATGCAGTACTGCAGGCTACTTCTGCTGCAATTTGGCAGTTCGAATCTCACCATGTTCAAGTTTGACTCAGCCTTCCATCCTTCCGAGGAGGGTAAAATGAGGACCCAAATTGTTGGGGGCAACGTGCTGACTCTTTAAACTGATTAGAAGGGCTGTAAAGCACTGTAAAGCAGTACATAAGTATTAAGTGCTATTGCTATATAGTATTATATATGTATGCTTAGAATCAGAGTTTGCATAGATCACTCACTATATTTTTCATTCAGCCTTACGCGAGAAGAGAAACACAGTAGTTGCTCAGCTACAGTTGCTTCAGGAAGAAATGGATCCCATTGTTAAGATGTTTGAAGATAAAGAAACCACACTTCAAATGCAGTCCACCAGGTAGTATTTCTACATGTTGTTTTCTTTTGTATGCACATCATGAAATGCTTCAAAATGTACTGCTTTCCTTCAGTTAAATCTTTTTTCTGTGGGTAAGCAAAGTGAGTCGCACTTAATTGAGCAAGACTCCTTATTATATACGCTTAAAGCTTTAGATTAAATTTAAATTTAGACAGCTACCTTGGTGTAGTGATTAGGTGCTGGCCTAAAAATCAGAAAACTGAGTTCTAGTTCTGCCTTAGGCATGAAAGCTGACTGGGTGACTTTGGGTCAGTCAGTCAGTCTGTGTCTCAGCCCAACCCATCTGACAATGTGCTTGTGGAGAAAAAGAGGAGGAACAAGGAGAACTAGGCATTTTTGCCACCTTGAGTTATTTATAGTGTAATAAAGGAGGACTAAAAATCAAATCGCTAAAATATTTCTGATTAGAAATAAAATAGGAAATAATGCTTCACAGATTTTATTTAAATTATGGGATTGATTTAAAGATACACAAGCAATGAAACTATAAGTTTGTATGTTTCTGTTCTCCCTTAAGAGGAAGTAGCTAAGATGAATGCCACATAAAATGTTAAATATTTTTTCAGGAAAATAAAAAGGGGGAAACGACTAAATTGAAAGGTTGTTCCCATTGTGCTGTTTCTCCATTGCAAGCATATGATTTTTTGTTCAGAACAAAGCCAGGGGAGTTAGAAAATAGGATTGTCATTTTCTTATTCCCTGGGCATTACCTTCAAATCCAACTTGATTACATGCTGTCAAAATATGATTAATTGTGGTTTGTTGCCTGGGTCAGTTTATCATAGTTAAGTGTTAAGCAAGGCCACACTATCGTTGCTTTAAAGGAATAGATTCATTATCCATAAAAGGTTGTGTGGAATGAATTAACTATTAGAAACACGTTTTATTACTTTTAAAGATTCATATAGCCAATTATAGCATTATTAATTTTTATTTATTACAGGGATGGTCGGATGCTATTTGACTACTTAGCTGAGAAGCATGGAGTATGTATTTACTATTAAATCTGTAAAACTAAGTTAAACTTCTATTTTTGCCTTGTTCTGTAAATGCACCTTGTGAGTCGCACTTAATAAAAATGAATAAGTTAAATTTGATTTTTAATACTGATATTAAATATTCCTATCATTGTGATTACTTGTTATAAATTTAAATTTTGATAATTTGGAAATTAAATTTTTTTTGATATGGCATAATGTCTATTTTTGAAATTCTCCCAAATTATGGTTAGAAAGTATTGGAATTGCTTTCTCCGCAGGCTATAGAACTAATTAGTATTTTGAAATAAAATAACAATAAAATCGGAATACAAAATAAGTATCTGTCTTCCATTCCAAAGGTAATCTTCTAAATCTCTGTCATTAATCCAGTTTATTCACTTAAGGTATTCAGGATTGTTCTTGCAAATCCTTTAAACTCAGTGGTAAATCACTTTCCAAGCAGCTTTTTAAAGACTGCAATTTGCAAAAAATACACACAGCCTGTTTGAATTCACTTCAAACATTAAATAAGTAGTTATTAACAGTAAATAAGGATAAATAGGTAGAGAAAAATAAGATGCCCCTTTCCAATAACAGCTTGGCTAATTCCCAGATTGAATTATTACCCTAATTTACTGTGCTCTGTTTTCATCCATTTTGAACCAAACAAGGAAAGCTATCTGTCGAAGTAAGAGACTTGGGAGCCTATTGATTTTAATACAGGAAAACTTAGTCAACATGTTTAGTTCATTTTAAGGAAAATAAATTTGATCCCAGCCTAGTTGTTTCATAGAGTTCTTTTTTGATGACCAAATAACTCATTGATTGTAAGTGTAATTATGTCTCATTCTGGACTTTATACAGTTAAAGCTCATTTCTATACTTGGTAAATTACTGTTATTTTAGTATTCCAGTATGTGGCCTAAATATGCAGCTTAAGATGATTAGCCATATTAAACGTAAGAGAAGTATAACAATTTTGAACATTTTTCTATGTTAAAAAATCAAGTTTAATAAAGCATAAATATAATTGGGAGAATCTAGGCTAGCTCATTCGTCGTAATACAAACTCAGTACAGATAGTCCTGAACTTACACACCCAATTGGGACTGGAATTTCAGTTTCTAAATGATGTAGTCATTAAGTGAGTCAAATCACCAGACCATTTTAGTTGGATGTTAAGCGAATCACAGGGTTAAGCGAATCTGGGTTCCCAATTGACTTTGCTTTTCAGAAGCTGGCTGAAACAGTCAACAATTGCAATCCCATGACTGCAACTGCAACTGATAAATTCAAGTCAGTTGCTAAGTGCCAAAATTAATATTACGTGATCACAGTAGTGGTGTGATGGTCGTAATTTCAAGGACAAGTCATTTTTTCTGAGACTGTCAAAACATTGAACTATCCTTAAATGGTTGTAAATCGGTAATTACCTGTAATATGTTTTTGTGTTTAGTCTGAAGTAGCAGGACAATGTGATGTGAGCATATTGTTATTGTTTTGCCATTGTGTGGCTTTGTATTTGGGGTTTTATTCCTATAAGCCATGAGGAAGTTCGTGGTAATAAAATTTCCTAAGCAAACAAATATCCAATTATAAATTTTCAAAAAAAAATTCAACCTTAAATATTAACTTTTTCTTGATGTTGCTTATTTTCTGTGTTTTTCAGTTTAGGCAAGAATATCTAGATAGCCTTTATAGATTCGCAAAATTCCAGTATAAATGTGGTAATTATACAGCAGCATCAGAATATCTATACTTGTTTAGGGTATTGGTAAGTATCTTTATAATTATACTTTTAAATTATTTTCCAACTTTCAACTAGATCTTCTAGGTAGGGGGTATATAATATATTGTACATGGACTGCACTTTAATTTAGGGAATATTTCATATAGAGATGTCTCTGTTTTTGAGAGGATATTGTCAGTTTATATATTACAGAAGTTTTTATTTCACTTTCTTATTTTTCTAAACACAAAAGTACATGTCATGACATCAGTAAAATCCAAATGCTTGCCTGCTACTTTTAGCTTCTGAGAACCATAGTGACATATTAAGGTCTGCATGTTTAATTCTTAAGAGCAGTCTGGAAATAATGTATTTCTGACTTGTCTGAATAGAAATACTACATGTGCTTTAAATGTAACAATTTTTATCGTTAACTAAAGTTTTAAGTTTTAGGAAGCTTGATGGCTATTTCTAAATTTTCTTGTTATAAGTTCTTGAAAAATATATATCTGTTTTGCTAAAAATCAACACTGACTTGATGGCTCATAATCAGTATAAGTTAATTACCAAATACATAAACCTGTGCATGTTTGCATTTGATTCTGAAAACATGTTTCAGAGAACATAGAGTTAACTTTTTAAAGCAGGTGCATTTTTTTTCCTGGGATTGTGTGATATCAGACAAGGGTGGCATCAGGTTGAGTTAAATCAGAAGCACTCCACAGTCTCAATAAGCAACTATGCAAATAAATGACAAATATCAGTTGTGTGTGCTTATTATATTTGTTCTTGAGGAATATCTCTGTAGATTGCTTGATACATTTTGTCCAGTGATTGTATGTGTAACGAAATTTGGTTTAAATAACGTGGCAATCCCTGTGGTGATGTTCCTGCTTTCCTAGAGGAAATTATCTACTAGCAATGTCCATGTTCCCCCTCCCCCATCTCAGAAGTGCCAACTTCCTGACTTACAAATAACTGTGATTTTTAATCTCATGAAGAAAACTAAAAACATAGGTGTCCATAGTGTGGATTTAGGAATGAGGGTTATTGATATATTGATTTATTTCTGATATTTCTGTTTTTCATTTGTTTACTTGCTGAGTTTTTAGTACAGTAAACTCTCAAGTTTACTGCAATGCCAAATATAGAGGTATGCCAAAACAGCATACCATTAGAGATCTTGTAATCTTATGGTGGGAAAAACAGCATTATGTACGTGCATTTAAATGTGGATTGACAGATGGTTACCCTAGTAGATGATTCCACTAAAGGATAAAAGGTTCCACTATTGTAAAGTTTCTGAAGTGGATCTGTATCAAATTTTATTTTCTTTGATGTCTATGGATACAATATTTAATCTGTTGAAATGAAGAAAGGTATATAACTGCTTTTGTTCAAATATCAAAAGTTTATGAAAAATGCTGCTTAGGATAGAGGTTTAAACATTGTATTAGTGCTTTTTCTTTTTACTATATTATTTCACATCAGTATTATTTGATTTAATAATGTTCTAGTAAACTCAGAAATTTTATATGCATTTCCTTATTCCAAGACACAATGTGGAACTTGCATGCTTTTTTCAAGTATTTTTTTAAAGTTGGAGAAAATGTAAGAAATGATCCGAAATGATCAGAGATCAAAAGTATACTTTCTGAATGATGTGGCCTTAAACTTTGTTTTGTTGACTATTCAAAATGACAGGAAAGGAGAAACATAAGTAGAATATTACAAGTGCCATTATATTACATCTTGGTTTAAAATTTATAATGATCCAATCAGTTAAACAGTTACTGGCCTATTTTCCTATCTAGATTTTCTTCATTCTGATTAGGAAATATTTTCAGTAGAGTTGAGGTTTTACTAGTTAAGCTTTAAACCCTTTTAAATTAGTGCGTGAAACCCCAAACTACACTGAAGTATTGTTAATGAAAAGATCATTATTGCTTGAATTGAAAACCCTATGCAGAAGCTGTGGTTGCCAATTCTCCAGGCTTTCCTGTTGTTTTAATCTCCAGCTGAATCTCCTTGGAAATGCCTACTGCTGATTGTTTCCTTGAAAATCAAAACTGATTTGCTAAATGAAACACAGCCCATTTTCCCAAAATTGTGGAGCAAGTATGTCAATGGCATATTCTCTGTCTGCTGGTGCCAGCAAGTCTCTAATCAAAATGTTTGACCTAGAGAAATATTAAATTATTGCGGTTATTGTAATCGGATTCACTTATTTAAAACAGGTTCCATCAACAGATAGAAATGCTTTGAGCTCACTCTGGGGAAAGCTGGCATCTGGAATTCTGATGCAGGACTGGGATGCTGCCATGGAGGACCTTACAAGGTTGAAAGAGACAATTGATAATAGTGTGAGTTTGTTTTTGTTTGCTTCACCACATAATAAAGATGGGGGAAGATACCTACTGAATGTTGACATATTTAGTACCAGCTCATGTTTCCCTCAGATTTATTTTTATGACTATGCTTTTCAAAGTCTGTTTCAGAGAATATTTTCAAGTTTTTGCATGCCTGGAAAATGAGCTCAATTAGTTAATTATTGATGACCCAATCTTAGCTGAAAGAAGGTTGGAGTCTCGCTTTACCAGGAGGGTCCAAAAGTGTGAAAGAGATATGCATAATAGCACTTTCTGTTCCCATATTGCTTTTGTACTGGGAACAATATTGGAATTTTTTTTGTCTACTTGGAGAAGCATGCCAAAATGCAATGTACAGGTAATAAACTGCTGTTCTAGGTGGAAATAGAAGATCATGCCGGAAAAGAGTTAATAATATATTAATATTAACTATATATAAACTCAATTGTATCTTTCAAGATAGACAAGTATTTTGGAGTTGAACAGGCAAGGAGCAAGTAGAATGAGTAGGTCATAAAGAATTAAGAATACAAACAGGATAAAATATATTAGTTATCTTTAACATGTGATCTTATCCTTTCCCCTTTCAGAATAGATTATAAATTATAATATTACATGGTTGCCTACCTATTCTTTTTTGGATATATTAAGCAAAAAGAATGAATAAGTCTTAAAATTTCTCTTAAAAGTTCAGGTCCTTTGACAAGTTATAAAATTTATTTTCCAAGGTGGGGGTAGAACATAACACTTCTTTAAAAATGGAACATTTCCTTCCCCCCCTTTTTAAAGTTAAAGTTAATACCTAGGAACATGGAATACAAAGTTACTTTAGTTTAAATCAAGGATGTGGGCTACATCTTTGAAGATGCCAGATGAACTTCGTTTTCCTCACTGAGCTGTCTTTTTAATTATTAATTGTAGGTATGTATGGTATATGTTTTTATATGAATTCCAGGGTTGTCTTGTAATGAAATAATTGCACTTCACTAAAATTTTTGAATTGGTTTCAGCACTGTAACCAAGCCCTCAGTAAATTTTTCTCCCCTTGTTCCTGCTATGCATTTCCCTGATGACAGTACTATCCGTGGTATCTCTTTATACTCTGGCATTCTACTTGTTTCATCCAAGCTGATCATCTCTGCATTGCAAACAGCCCAGGCATTAGCACCAGAAATCTAATATTCTGTATCATTATTTTTGTTATACCTCACCAGTGATAGAATGCAGAAAGATGTTATTGATTTTTTCTTGGCACTGAGGATGCTGATACAATCTGTAACACATTTCTGGAAAATTTCTCAGTGTTCTTGACAAAACCCTCTTTAAAAAAAAAAAACCCCTCCACAGAAACAAACCAAAACAGCCTGAAATTAAGCACTTCTGGGAGCAGAAGACATGTGTTAAAGGTGAAAATGGATGCTATTTGCGTTCCAGGGCATCTCCCACTCAAATGTTAATGTTTTTGTTGATGTGGGAGCTACTCAAAGGTAACACCATCTAAAACCTATCATTTTATTACCAAATTTCAGCAGTGCAAGTTAGAGCTACAAATGGAGTCATACGAATATGGCTTGATCACTCCTGCCATTTATGGCTTGCTCACTCCTGCAACAATTTGGCAAAAGTGGCTCTTGCAGTGGCTACTTGGTAGTGTATTAAATACAAATTATTTAATAAATTTGTATGGCTACCCATCTCATATATATGACCCTGGGCAGCTAACTGTAAAAACAAGATAAAAACAGAGTAAAAACAAATCAACATTTTAACATCAATAGCATAACATAGCAGTCAAGAACATACCATATAAACCACTTACTCATACTTCAAGAATCCCAGTCTCTGTGGGAAACCCAAATTTTTAATCCCATGTGAAAGATCAGCAGGATCAGGGGAAGTCTAATCTCAAGGGAACTTTCTTGCGGAAGAACCCAGAACATGTCTTTCCTGCCAGATATAACAGGATAGGTAAACACACATGTGTTGATTTTGTTACATAATATAAAGTAGAGAAAGTCTGCCCTTACAATGAGCAGTATGTGATATGTGGGGAAGAGAATCTTAACTGGCAGCAATGTTCTTAGTTTACTTTTTTGTCACTTATAAAATGACACTTGTCAATAGGAATAGAACAGAACAGAATAACAGAGTTGGAAGGGACCTTGGAGGTCTTCTAGTTCCACCTCCTGCTTAGGCATAAACCCTATACCATTTCAGACAAATGGTTGTCCAATCTCTTCTTTAAAACTTTCAGTGTTGGAGCATTCACAACTTCTGGAGGCAAATAGTTCCACTGATTGTTTTGTCAGGAAATTTCTTCTCAGTTCTAGGTTGCTTCTCTCCTTAATTAGTTTCCATCCGTTGCTTCTTATCTTGCCCTCAGTGCTTTGGAGAATAGCTTGACTCCCTCTTCTTTGTGGCAACCCCTTTTGTATAATACAATATTATATAATATTAATTATAATATAGTTTTACAATATATTTTCTTCAACTGGGAGATATTGCTTGATACTGTGTCTGTGGGAATAGCTGCAGAAAACGAATTTGCCATTCAGTTGCTCTCTGCCATAAGTAGGTAGCAAGTTGTACAACTAGTCTGTTTTAGACATCTTAGTGAAAGGAATTCAAAACTGATGTTTTGCTATCATAATTTGAAATGGAGTGTTTGAAATGGAGTAAGAAAGAAGCTAAAACTTTTAATAGATCAGTGGGGAAAAAAGATGTTCTTTACTCCTTTGTCTTCTCTGCATCAATATGGAAGAATTACCAGCTAGGCTTGTGGGAGGAATCAAGCGAGGACCTAACTTGGAATCATTGAGCATGATGTCCCCCCAAACCCATGAAGGCTTATCTGGTCATTCCCAGGGGAAAGCAAGCAGTCTGGGAGATTCTTGTCTCATAGCTGATAAGCAATAAAGTTACAGTCTGAGGCTATTCATGAGTGGTTCTGATTGCTTGTGCCTGACAGTCATCTCGTTGCTCCCAGAACAGCTTTTCTGGAATATTGGGGTATATTCCTGAATACCACGGGATCAGTCATAGGGAGCTGTTAAAAAGAATGAGTGAATATTTTTCTTAAGAGAGAATATTATAAATATTTTTTAACATTTATTTGAATCCTTAGCTTCCTGATCTCAAAATACAACAAGCTTTAATAGTTAAAAAATTCTAATTTTATAAATCTCTTTTTCAGTCCGTCAGCTCTCCACTCCAGGCTCTTCAGCAGAGAACATGGCTTATTCACTGGTCCCTCTTTGTTTTCTTCAACCATATTAAAGGCAGAGATAACATCATTGATCTCTTCCTCTATCAGCCTCAGTGAGTTGTGTTGAACTTGCAGATAACATGGATATAGAAAGTTATTCCACACCTGAGCATATTAAAGATTTAATCAGAATATTTAAAAGTTACTGTATCTTTCTCAGATTGTTTGGATCATGTAGGAAAAAAGTATTTGGCTAAATTGTTTTCAATATATTTAATTCTCAAGTCTGCAACTCAATTCAAAGTGTTATAGAGTAACCAGTGTTTGACTGAAGTTATCCATTTGATCTGGAGAACATCAGGCTAAGGGAAGCATGTAAAGAAGAATATGCACTTACAACATTTGATTATGGTATATTCTTGCAGTAAAATGTGCTATAAGGTGTGCATATTTTCAAAATAATTTACATGCACTTACATGAACACTGCCCCTCTCTGCTATTCATAAAGCAATTCATCTTTTTTCTGGCTTCTGGGCAACCTTGAAAAAGCTGTTGATGATGCTGCTCATATAAAGGAGGTGACTCTTAATACAACTCTTAAACCAGCCATAATTTTTTCAGGCTCATTTAGAAGCCCAGAAAAAGTTTAATGATTAGCAGATATGTACTATGTTGGGCAATTCCAAAGAGCTACTTCTGAATCACATTTATAACATTTTATATAAACCTGTGGACAGAATTAATTTTTTTTTAAAGAGAACAGCTTTTTTATTTTAAAAACTTGCAACAGTTTAGCATAGGGTACAGACATATTTAATGTCTCCTACTGGAGGGATCTGTAGTAATGATAATCTAAGGGAACTTCCAAGAGGTGCACAAAATTCAATTTGGTACCACAGAGTTGTCAACAGCAGTTTTATAAAATGATTTGTTCTCTTGAGTATGTCAGAATGGTTGAATTTATATAATGCATTATGCCAAAACAAAGCAAACTTAATTGTTTCTTAGCATAGCAAGGAACTGTACTAATAGTAATAATAATAGTTCCATAGTAAGGGACACTTACTATTACTGCTACTATAATATTAGTAAGGAACACTGGCAAATTCCTGTAGAATATTAGTAAATATATATAGACTCATGCTAAATACATATTTGAATGCCTCTTGTCAGGAAGCAGTTCTTTGTTGATGAGCAGAATTGGCTAAATCCATGTCAACTTTGAAAGCTGCTAACAAAGTATTTCATGGATATTTATTTTTAAAATGGCTGGAATTAGCAATTGATTTTTATCTTTTAAGTTCAAGCTTTTTGCAATAATGTGATGCAGGAATCAGTGAAGGAATATTATAGGTAAAACCTTTTAGTAGCATCTGGTGTAAACACAGAAGATGGTTTCTCTTCTGCTTTGGTTAGTGAAACATTTAAAGCTATCAATGATTTTAAGGAACACAGGCTATCAATTTCATTGAAATTGGGTAGTGATGTAAGTGTTTTATGAGGTAATGCACTGATTCACTGCCATTGCACTGTGTTCCAAGGGCATATGATTCATCATAAGTTGTGGCCATTATATCCAAACAATATGTATGATTTCATTTCTAAATTGAACATACTCAATTACCATCCTCAAGATAGTTATGGTAAATTATTATTACTGCATTGCAAGTATTTGAGTAATTTTTCTATCTGTAACTTTGTACAATGGCACTGAGCTCATATTTTATGCCATAATTCATTGGTGTAATTTGGCATAGGTTGCTTAAAACTGGTGCTTGTTTTGTAGGCTCTGAAGGTGTTTGTTAAGGGTTTTGAATGGAAATGTAACTTTCTTTAAAATTATTTCAGTCACTGTTATGTGTGCTGCATTTTAGTTATATTATCATGGGATAAAACTTTAGGTCCCTAGAAAGTTTCATTTGAAGACCAAGTTTCTGATCATTACATTAAAAAAAAATCTGTTTCAGGATTTTGTTCATTGTTTGCTTGTTTAATATCTAAATGGCCCATGTTTGGCTACCATAAATACATACATAAATGTTGGGGTTTTTCTGGGTTCATAATGAATAACTGAATTCTAAATATTTGCTATCTCATTAAATAATATTCTCTTTCTTCAGATATATTAATGCAATTCAGACAATGTGCCCACATATTCTTCGATACCTGACTACAGCTGTGATAACAAACAAAGATGTTAGAAAACGAAGGCAGGTGTTGAAGGACTTAGTCAAGATTATTCAGCAGGTAAGAAGTATGTACATTTTTACAATTACTATGGGTTGCTCAAGGTTTGTTTTAAATTATTTTAACAGAAAATAAAATTTGGAATTTCTGTGCTGTAGGAAAATAAGTCTTCAGACTATTCTTAAATCAACTTTACATTTACAGCATTTGTATTAAATGTAATGCATTGGTTTTACTGATTTTCATTGATACATGACCTTTGAAAATGCATTTAAGTGCATACATTTTAGACAGGTGAACTAAAGCAAAAGGAGGAAGCCATTTAATGTGTGTGGTGACCATTAAAAAATAAATAAAGCAGCTCCAAGGTGCCTTAGAAATTGTAACCTTAGATTGGACTTCTTTCTCCCTGATGTTTTTCTCTGCAACTCTTGTCTTCTCAACAATGCATATTTGAACAAGAAATGATTGGGGTCGAGTACTCAAGTTCTACATGGAACACCTCTGCCTTAATTCAGTTAAATTAGCCCTACCTTATTCATAGATGTGCTGCGTGGCAAATGATGGGTGTTGTGATTAAATATATCAAGAGGAACATTAAGTTACAATAGATTAATCTGCCACATTTTTATAGTAAGCAATGCTAGATGAAGATGATGATGGAGAAGAAGAAGAAGAATTAACATATTGCAGTGACTGGGCGGTTTGCAAATTTCAAAACAAGTAACAGTACAAAAACAGAAAACAAAAGTAGAGGTCTTTTTTTCCTGTCTAACTTGAACATTAAATGTTCTCTTGCTGTTGATACCAGATCATTCTTTAAATATATCAGAAGCTAAGTAACTGATGTTAGGATGGAAGACCACTGCAAAATAATCATTTTATTTATTTATTTACTTAATATACAACAGTAGAAAAAATCATGGAACAAGGCACTTGTTTTGTATGGTTTCGAGGAAACATACTTAGAAGAAAAGTTCATGAAGTCACCAGACTTGGACCAGTTCAATTCATTATAAAGATAACATTGTTAATTTAAAGTATGTGATCTTAATTGAGGAAAGTGTATAATTTAAAGAATACAACTATAATTAAAGCTGTACTGATAATGCAAGCCTGAATTCATGAATTCATAGCAAATCTCACTATAAATGTTTGTAAAGACATTGATTCATATTTAAGGTCACTTTTCAAATGGCCATTTTATCTTACTACTTCAAAACGGATTCACTTGTTTTGTTTTAACTTGTTTTGCTATGCATCACATGGACATTGAGTATTTGCATATGTACTTACTATATTGCACAATTACTCTTAAAATATGCAGGAATCTTACACCTACAAGGATCCAATTACTGAATTTGTAGAATGTTTGTATGTAAACGTTGACTTTGATGGAGCTCAAAAAAAGCTGAGAGAATGTGAATTGGTAAGAATCTTTTTTTTTTTTAAATAATTAACATTTAAAATCCAGTAAACATTCACTAGTTATATTTTCTCTGGACATAGATACATATGAAATGGGGGATTTAAAAAAAATATTATAAAATTTATCCTGTAACAAAGCACATAGTTTTAAGTGGTTAAATTCTGAAACTTAAGTCAATAGCTGTTTTTATTTAAACTTGAGGCTAATGCAATATGCTTATAGTGTTAAATTGCTTTATCCAAGACTATGTGAATAAATATATCTGAAGGCCAGTAGTATAATGCTTCTTTTCCAGAAGTCAAGGAGAACATGTTGCAATATGGCTTGGTTACCATATAGAGTTCATTTTAAGTTTTGGATTTTGCATCTTTGAGGCACATTGTCATTTAAAGGAGATGCTTGCTTGCAAGTGGTCCATATAATCTTGGTTTCCCCCATTGCTATGCCCATGTCTGAAAATATATTATGTCTTAACAGGTTCTTGTGAATGACTTCTTTTTGGTGGCCTGCCTTGAAGACTTCATTGAAAATGCACGACTCTTTGTGTTTGAGACTTTCTGTAGGATACACCAATGTATCAGCATAAAGTAAGGAAATGTGAAGTACATTAGAAATGTTAAACTTCTTCCTTGATATGAGAGAGCAATTATTTCACTAGAAGCAAGATTACAGATTTAGTAAGATTGCTAGAAAGGCAATATGGAACACTTAAATTGAAGGCAGATAGAGATTGCACTAGGAAACTATTAAAGTAGAGATTCTAGTGTTGCCTATTGGTCATGTTACAGATAAAAAACCTTTACTGAAGCCTGGAAGCTAACAAAAATAAGGTTCATAATTCTCAAATTAATAGAAAACTAAATGAAATGCTAAGAAGTTGTTAGAAAGCCACAGAAATGTCATCTGCATAAAGTGTGTTAACAGGACAACAACAAATGCTGTTTCATATTACAAAGAATAAGATACTGGAATAAGTTTAGTCATGAAGTGACATCTTTGTAAATCTGACCCAGTAGTTAAAAAGCTTCTTTTGACATTCTTAGGTCTCAGAACGAGTGATCTGATAAAGCACATGAAAGAGTTTTCTAATGCTTTCTTGCTTGAATTAATACAAAACCTTCCTTAGAGCAATTATTTCATCAGAAGCAAGATGGGCATTCAGCAGATGGGATAAAGTTTAGTGAGATTTTTTTAGTTATGTTTGTTTGACTAATGGCTAAAATTGTCCCGTCATCCTATTAAAACAAAATTCCTTCACCTCTCAGAAATATTTTTAAAATACCTATATATTTATAAAAATATGATTACATGCATTTACATTAGCTGCAAAACCCCAGTGGAGTCTGGGTGACAAGTATATAGTCTATAGGATAACATCTAATTTGGTTTTCACTGAGTATACTGTAAGATCCATGAGTTATCCTGGTTTCTTCTAAATTTTTGTATAGACCAAATTGGACTGCCTTAAAATAAATTGGATGGGCAACATGATGTTGTAAGCCGCCCGGAGTCCTCTGGGAGTGGGGCGGCATAGAAATAAATAAATGATACACTTGCTGACTTAGAAAATGATACCTGCTTCTTTTTATGACTACGTTGCTGTTTATTTTTCATAGTTGGCAGGAAAAAAATACAGGATTATACTGTAGATTTTAAAGTATCCTATTCTTCAACAAATAATAACACTCTTTTAAGATACATCTGACAGATCACTTTTCTTTATGTTACATTTAGAAATTCTAAATTATATTTAAAATTATAATTTAAGTTTTAATCTTTAGACAATTCTGGGGAACTCAATTTTGATACAAGGGAACTTTGCCTTTCCATGTTTCCATTTTCTCTGGTTGATGCTGGGTCAAGATTCAAAACAAAATTGGCAACAATGTAGGAATTGTGAAATAGAGTATTTAGTCGTTCAGCATAAATCAGTATGACCCTGGAATTTGTACAAAGATCGAACAAAGAACATGAGTCTATTTTTTTTATATTTCTCTTTCCTCAGTATGTTGGCAGATAAATTAAATATGACACCTGAAGAAGCTGAGCGATGGATTGTGAACTTAATCCGAAATGCAAGGCTAGATGCCAAAATAGATTCAAAATTGGTAGGTTCCATGAAATACTGTAATCTGACTTAAAGTGAATTCGTGAAACTCGTTAACTACTAGAACTCAAAGAGCTTCTTATAGTTTATACTCTCTTTATCTGTATTTGATTCTGAGATGATTATTATACGGTACCATCCTAAGATGAATATGTACTGAAGGCTTTGGCTGATTTAGACAGTACAATGTACTTTGTATCTTTTTTTAAAAATACAGTAGACTGCATAAAAAATTAGCCATTAACTATGTATCTCAGAAAGGTTGTTGTTAAACTTTGGCTACAAAGTGACCATCCTTGGACTATATAGTTTTAGGAAGTTTGGTTTGGGGGAAGAAGTCTGAAATGGGACCTGATTGCCATGTGAAGACTTCCCATTCCATTCACAGATTATTATTTTTTATCAATGTATGGTCTAAGCTACAAAGGAAACCAGATACAAGATAAAATAAGGAATTAATGCATTTAAGAACAAGGAATCAAAGGTGAGGGTGAATGCTAAAATTTATCAATCTGTCACAATGTTTTATTTTTCCTAAATTGAGGAATCCTCTGGCTATATTTCGAACATTTGAGAGAAAATTAATGATAAGTACTAGAAAATTTAAGGTACAGTGTAAGTAACCTATGAAGAACAGCTTAGGTATTAATTTCTACCCATGAAAATCTATAAACCCTCCAGTTTTGAATGTGATCTCTGCTGAGTATTCAGCTTGTAATACTTTTGTGAAGTATTGTAATATATTTATGGGATTTCTTTAAGGGTCATGTGGTTATGGGGAACAATGCAGTATCTCCTTATCAGCAAGTGATTGAAAAAACCAAAAGCTTGTCTTTCCGGAGTCAGATGCTGGCTATGAATATTGAGAAAAAACTAAACCAAGGCAGCAGGGCTGAGGTAAGCAGAAAAAAATATATTGTGTCTTTTTAAAAAATATTGAATGCAAAGAAGGAAGACAATCTATAAGGAGAAATCTGGTCCATTTATCATCCTCAGTAATTCAAAGACACATAACTAGATATTTCAGAAAGGTCAGATGAAGAATTGAAATAAATTACATCAATTTGATATAAGCAAAATAAAGAAGATATGTAGAATTAAGAGCCCTGAGTTTAAAAAGCAAAAACTGCACCTTTCAAAGGAATGTTGTATATCGTATATCTTTTTTTATATCTACTTTTCCTTTTTATGGGATTCATAGTTGCCTTCCTTTTGGAAAAAATATGATATTTTCCAATACACAAAGTCAGTATGCTCTATAGTTGTGCTTACACTTGTTTCATTAATTAGGAATGAAAGACACTGTTTTCTAATTTTTATTTTTACTTTTTTTTTTAAAGGCACCTAACTGGGCTACTCAAGATTCCAGCTTCTACTGAAATGTTTCCAAAAGCGCAAAAAAAAAGTTCATTTGATAAAGATTTTAATTATGTGCTGTTTTGAAAAGGTGATAATTATGTGAATTTTGCAGTACATGTTAATCAGAATAAAACTGGCTACTTTTAATTGGTTGGCTATCTTTAATTGGATTTGTGAAAAGGTTTTATTCAGATCAGCAAAACTAGTGATTTCTTGAAAGCATAAAAAACTCAATTTAAAAGAATTACTTGAATTTCAACTGTGAAAAGCCCTTCGTGGTTTTTTTTTAAATATAACACTGCTAATAGAGTATATTACAAATT
>JANHJO010010026.1:0-12500 GCA_032468235.1 Pseudoxyrhopus heterurus
ACTTACCTAGGATCCAAAACGGGCTGTGTGGAAACTCCTGGGGGGGGTTGGGTGGGAGGGGCCAACCAGGAGTGGGATTTGGGGGTTCTCCAAACTGGGCAGACTCTTAGCAAGGGGTTCTCCCGAACCCTTGTGAACCCCGAGCAGTCCACCCCTGAAAAAAATATATCTAACTTTATATAGCAAGGAAAAAAACAAGATAAATATAAAGTTTAACAAGATGAAAATGAAAGAGATGGACTGACATTTATTGAATTTGAAATGTATTTTGCTTCTCATTGTTAGTCAGGATGAAAGAGTGATGCTGAGAAACTAGAGATTTTTAAAATTAGAAGGTCATGCTCTGAAATTTGGGTGCCATGATATTTATGGGAGGATGAATTTAAAATTAACGTGGATTTTAAAGAACATTTTATTAGTTGTCACATATTGAGAATATCAAATAGATATAAATCTAGATTGTGTCTGAAAACAATTTTATGAATCTCAACTCAAGAAACATGTCATAAAAAAGAAACAGTAGACAAAGACAAATGTTGACATACGATTTATTATTGGAAAATTATTAAGGTGTGTCTGTGTGTGTGTGTGTGTGTGTATGTGTCTCTAATCATCATGATTTTTTCCATTGCCAATCCACTGCAGGATGTAGTCCTCTTCCGCATTTTTCTAACCAATACAATCCTGAGCTTTCTTTTGCCAATTGAGCCCACAATGCTTGAGATGTTGTTATTTTAGGTTTCTTTTGTGGATGCTTTTTAGCAAGTGGAATCCATTCTATGACTGCCTTGGTCCACCTGCCATCAGTTTATTTATTTTATTTATTGGTCATATTTATATGCTGCCCAACTCCCAGAGGACTCCCGTAGTTCTTCTTACTATGTGACCAGCCCATTTCCATTTCAATTCTATTGATGATGTCATATTCCTTTGTTTGTTACATATACTCAGCATGGTAATACACTCAGAATGCAGTCATAAAATGCAAAAAACTAGCCTTAAATAGCAATCATCATAAAGAGGAACTGTACTTTTATGTGGATTTAGGACAATCAGGTGACTTCTTTCTAGTATGTAATAAAGATGTTTATCTAAACATCCCAAATTGAGTGTCTAAGTAGTTTCTGTTGGATTTCATCCAGGGAGCTTAGCAATGTTATTTGGCCTAGTCATAGTGTTGCTGGAAAAGGTATGGTAGCTTTAAGCAAACAGATTTCCTGAAAAGAATGGATCTATGAGTCCTAACATGATCCTTTTTTCCTTCTTCTTTTTTTTTCTAATTTGTATCTTTATTCCTGGTTGTCAATTATTTTAGAATAGTGGCTTTCTGAAAACAGCATAAGCTTAGTATAGAGGCAATTAAAAAGGATAACTTTCCATCTAATCTAGAAATCATAACTGTTTTACAATGACTACTTGTGAACCACCTTAAAAAATGAGAATTGTTTTTAAGCACATGTATACATTGAAGGGTCCTGAACCTCCACATGCATTAACTTTGTTTTGAAATTGCATCCCAAATAGAGACAAAGCCATCTTTGGACATTCTGATTGGATATTCAGTATATGTGCTAATAAAAGGGAAAGCTCCCTCTTTCCCACAAACAACATTCTTTCATTCATAAATTGAGTTCTCTGAAGTTGGTTCATTTGAAAAGGACATGTATTAGCCAGATTGGAATAATAAGTATTTTTACACATGAGACATTTTTTTTCACAATACTATAGAGAAATAAAAATATAATTATTGCCATTTTCTCTCCATATATAATTAGCAGCACTATTATTAATTTTGAATTCTGGTTGCACTTAAAGCCCAGATATTGAATATTTATATAATATCAAGAACAAAAATTAATGTTTATGAACAGCACATAAATTCTCTGGCTGTTCCCATTTGGAGCTAGAGTTTAGTTATAGAAAAATGCTATCAGAATAATTCATGGTAATTAGGACTTGTTTTAAGCATTGTGAGGAGTGGGTGACTGCATAGTTCCTTCTTAGGTAACTTTGAAGATTCTAAAGCTTTATCCAACAATTTCTATTGTGGGCATATCTTTGGCATAATGATCTTGATTGTTTTGCTCCTATTCTTGACTGATATGATTTATAAATCTAATATGAAGAATTGTAAGGTTAATGATCCTCTCCCTATTCTTCACAATTATTTCCAATCCGGTGACCTCATCATGGGTGCTATTACTTCTCTTGTCTTCATGCCTCCAGATCCAGCTACCTTTTCTGAAGATCCCCACCATTCATTTATAAGAGTACCCATGTAAGATTTTTACATAGTAATGTTTAGTATTCCAGATTGTATTCTGGAAAATAACCTCCAAAGCAATACGGGGTGAAATAAATAAATTATGTTTAGAATTAAACTATTTGATTCATTATTCCTAACACAGAAATAGATTAAACCATGAGTTCACTAATTGAAGTCTTTCTCACTTAACTAAATGATTGGATTTGGTATAGGAATAGTAATGTTTAAGAAATGGCCAGCAATTTTTATCATGGAAAAGGAATCCAAAACAACTTGTTTTCCACAGGGAAGATTTAAGATGTGCTGAAACTTGAAACAATGGTTAGTTCTAAACATGTTTATTATAATAAAATCCTGTTTTTGATTGATATTATACATCATCCTTTTACTGCATGTACATTTACTAATTTATTATCTATAATGATAAAATGTTATGTTGAAAGCATCTTAGGCAGTAAAATATTTATGTTTTTGTTAAAAATTAAAGTGTATTTTTAATAACCAAGGGTATATATTCCCGTTCAGATTAATAGAGCTTCTTAAAAACATTTACAGCTCAGTAACAATAAGGTGGCACATCCCTGTATATATAAAAACATAGATTAATGACATTATCTGATACCTTCACATGACAAATATTTTTATTATGTCTCCACCTTTCAAGGCCTTCTCAATAGTCTTGCACCCAATCTTTAACCATTTAATTATGCTGACCTCAAAATGCAAGAAGAGGCAGAAAATATTATTAGTCATTGAGATGTCTTTCCTGAGAAAGACTATAGGACTTCAAAATGCCTGTGTTTTTCTTCAGCTACCATAATTACAAAAAACAAACAAATAAACAGTGTAGAACCCCAAAATGGCATGAACCAGAAACTGTGACTTAAACTTAGAAATAAGGCAATATTACGACAAACGTGAACTAAACAGGTGTCAGTCCACAATGTCACTAGTTGAGTGACATTCTGATTTTATGATAAAGTGTGTTTCATTGGCAATGCAGATCAAGTGTTGCATTCAAGAACAGAATGGTTTGATGGATCATACTTTTGCTACAAAAGTATGCAGATTCTTTTGTTAGATTCAGTATATATCTTACAATGCTTTTTAATTGCAGGGTCCAGACTAAGTTTTATCAGCATATTTTAGCTTTAATATTTGCTGTAAAAGAGATCAATAAAAACCCTAAGATCGTGCCCAACATCACCTTGGGCTTCAATATTTTTGACAGCTATGATGGAACATGGACTTATCATGCCACAATGAAACTTTTTTCACCATTGAAGAAACTGACCCCGAACTATAAATGTGGCTTCCAGAACAACCTGGTCACAGTCATTGGAGCTCTTTATTCTGAAACGTCTCTTTTCATGGGAGATATCTTGAAAACCTACAAAGTTCCACAGGTAGGAGTTGTGATGAATCACGGAATCATATTGAATCTTTTTACATTTCTGTAACTTGGCAACATTGTATATTTATCCTTCAATAAAGTGAATAAAATATAGAAGTTAATAAAATATTTTTAAAAATTGAAATTAAAGTGTCTAGTGGTGCAATCATAAAAATACAGGATATTTGAATTAAGGATATTTATTTAAAAGTAGAACTATTCACAGTATGCAGGATCAATAAGAAAAGCTCATAAATCACCATTATTTGTCAAAGATACAATTAATTTTTTTTCTTAGAGACAAGCTAAGAAAAAAAAATCATTCTTAACCAATAACACCTGATATTATTTCTCTCATTTTTTTCCTTCAAGTTAAAGGATGTTACCTAAAAAGGTAGCCTCCCGAGAATTTTTTATTAGAAAAAAACAAGCTAAAATGCCTATTTGGATATAACACAAAATGAAATTTTAATTTTTCTATACAATGAAAACCTTTTTAATTTTTAATTAAATATTAGGAAGTTTTAATCACCAGTTATTAGTTCCATGAAAAAAATATTAATTTCCTTCCATTTTCAAAATTTCTACTTTTTTTTAAATTCCTATAGATTATATATGGATCATATCCTGAGATGCCAGATCAAAGTGAATCTTTTTCCTTCTATCAAATGGTCCCTGATGAAAGTTTTGAATACAAAGGTCTGTGTCATCTGCTTGTGCACTTTGGATGGACCTGGGTTGGCATTCTTGTAAAAGAAGATGATGACGGAAGATTTGTGAGAATGACATTTTCAATGTTTCCTCTTCATGGCATTTGTATTGCCTTCCTAAAAAAGATAAGGCCGATTTATATCAGCAGTATTTCCGATGATCTAGAATGGCTAACAGAAATCTATTATCTTTCAATGAACAGCAAAGCCAAAGCAGTGATTGTCTATGAAAGAACACTTCTGCATTTGAGGTTACTACTACAGCTTCCTAAAATGGAGCTAGTGTCCTTAGAGCCTAAAGGTAAGGTGTGGATCATGGCCTCCCAGATGGATCTTGCATCAGTGTTCTACCAAAAGAGCTGGGATATTCAAGTTATCCATGGTTCCTTGTCCTTTTCAGTTCATTCCAATGAAATTCCAGGGTTTCAGCACTTTGTTCAGACAAGAGACCATTTCTCATCAAAAGAAGATGGCTTTATCAAAGATGTGTGGGTACACGCATTTGACTGTTCCTTTCCCAGGTCCTTGGTGAATGACAAAGATAGTGACATTTGTACTCTGAGGGAGAAATTGGAGGACGTTCCAGGTGCTATTTTTGAAATGAGCATGACAGGACACAGTTACAATATATACAATGCAGTGTATGTTGTAGCTCATGCTTTACATGCCCTGCAGATTGAACAAAAACAGAAAAGAAACCTGTACAGAAGGAAACTAAATTTTCAGATTCAACATCCATGGCAGGTATGGACTTGAACAGTCATAATTTAATCTATTCAGTGCCATTTTATATACATATAGATTGCTTCATTTAGTCAATGAATTGGTATTAGATTTATTATACTACCGACTTCCAATACAATTTCATAGACATACAAATTTACTAAGAATTTCTGCACATTTCAGGAGCCAGAAATACAGTAGAAGTTTTTCCTATCTTTAAACCTCAAGCAATGTCCAAAAACTTGTTTTAGTATCTTAATGAAATACAGTGCATATACTTATAAGAAAAAGGAGAATATGTAAAAATTATAAAATCAACACAAAAATATTGGTAAAAATACTGGACATTAGGGGAAAGAATACATTGAAAATAAATTCCAAAGGACTATTTTCCATAATATATGTGGATTATTATGTGACATTTGATTTTTAAAAGATCTCCAACATATTTTAAAACTTGATGCATTCAAAGTTCTGCTAAAAAAAAATAGTAATACCAAAGCTAAAACCTTAACCCATTCCCACTATCTAAGAAAATCTCAGAATTCCATGATGACAGTTAATTCATAATCTATAAGGTTAGAATCTTCTAATAGGAGGTAGAACTCATGAAGATTAAGAACTGTTCTTGATATCCATCAAGTTTCCTTAAGCTTCTTCTAATCTTCTGTGAAGCTTCTTAGAAGACAGAGAGCCCCTTCAGGCCAAACTATCCAATTCTCAATTCTAATTAGGTTTTTCATTGGAAGACAGCAAATGTTTCATTTGATATACATTAAATAAAAAGTGATAGGGAGATGTAGACTATTTTGGGACCATTATTTTTTAATGAAATTTGAATGTTTAAGAAAATTGTAATCTATTCAGGGAAAAATATAACCCTATCAGAATATTTGAAGTTTCTTAATGAGGTGCTTTTATTTATCAGGAAATTTTATTCATTAATGACATTCTGATCATTCTTTTTGTGTATTATTTGATGTTCAGCTCCACCGGTTTCTGAAAAACATTTCCTTTAATAACACTGTTGGAGATGAGATTTTGTTTGATCAGAAGAGAGAACTGGTAGTTGGATTTGATGTTATAAACTGGGTCACATTCCCCAACCAGTCCTTCCATCGAGTGAAAGTAGGGAAACTGAATCCCTGGACCTCTGTGGGCAAAAAGCTCATCATTCACGATGAAGCCATCACCTGGCACAGAACTTTCAACCAAGTAGGTTCTGAATGTAGATAGTTACATTTGGATGTTGTTTAATATACAGGAAACCTCAATTTACAACTATCAATTTAGCGACTATTCAAAGTTACAATGGCACTGAAAAATGCAACTGCAGTGATTTGCTTAAAAATCATGGGGGAAAATGTTGCAAAATTGGGCATGATGCACTTAACAACCACCTTGCTTAGCAAGAGAAATTCTGGTCCCAATTGCGGTCATAAGACAAGGACCACCTGTATAACTAAAATATAAACTTACTCTTTCTGTCTTTTTGCTGTTGCATGAATCTGGAAAAAATTGTAAGCAATGTCACCAAGAGAAGAAGGGACAGTAGTGACCAGGAAAGCCTTTTCACACTTTCAGGTGGTGCCAGTTGCATCCATACCTGGACTGGGAGGCCCTGATCACATTAGCTCATGCCCTTGTAATCTCTAGACAGACTACTATAACACATTCTACAAGGGACTGCCCTTGAAGACCATTTGGAAACTTCAACTGGTGCAGAATGCAGCTGCATGGGTAGTAATTGGTACCAGATGTAAGAATACAACCAAGCTCCCAGAGCAACAAGGACTACACATAACAGAGATATTTGAACTTCTTTAAAAGATGCCTGCTAATGCTTATGAGTTTCAGATCTATCAATTGCTCAGTAAACTGTCTACCTCTTAATTGTAGAATCAAGAACCAAATGATTCTTTTTTATACATACATTTTTTCTATATGCAAATAACTTGTAAGAATACTAATAGATGCATTTTCCCCATTTCTGCACCAGACATTACCTATTTCTCTCTGTACTAAGAACTGCCTCCCTGGTAATTTCAGGAGAAAGCAGGAGGAGGGAAAACAGTTTTGCTGCTATGATTGTCTTCCATGTCCTAAAGAGAAGATGTCAAGCCTGATTGGTAAGAGACATTATGAAATAAGATCTTGTAATTATGCAGGATATACAAAGCAGATCCATCAAGACATAAATATCAAAATTTGGTTATATTCTTTTATGGGTAGTTCTTGACTTATGACCACAATTGAGCCCAGCATTTATGTTGTTCAGTAAGTCAGTTGTTAAGTGAATTTTGCCCCCATGTTATTAATTGCCACAGTTGTTAAGTGAATCACTGCAGTTGTTCAGTTAGTAAGTGAATTGCAAATTGATTTTGCTTGTTAGAAGGTTGCAAAGGTGATCGCATGACCCTGGAAAATTACAAGAGTCATAAATATGACGCAGTTGGCAAGCATCCGAATTTTGATCATGTGCCCATGGGGATGCTGCTACAGTTGTACACATGAAAATGGTGATACGTCATTTTTTCAGGGCCATTGTTAACTTTCAATGGTCACTAAATAAATGAATGGTCACTAAAATACTCAAGGATTACCTGTATTTATCAGCAGAATTTGTGTCTGAAAAAGGGGAGCTCCATGGAGAACTGCCAATGATACGATGCATTTGTGCCTCTCAACAGATGTATCCGAAAGTTTTATCCTCCAAAAATTATGAATCAAAATCAAAAATAAATTTAGAAAGTCAAAGGTTTTATTTTTTCCCCACAAATATCTGCCTGAAAAGATGTAATACAGGAATATCCCCAAATCCTGCAGGATTTTATTTTTGCATTGGCTGAAGGACTGTCTCTCCCTGGTTACATCCACACAACCCACCAGAGCAGGGAGGCAGAAATTATTGCATCTCCCCTCTCCTAAGGAGTACATCTAGTGTGATATTTTCATTTCCATGGAGGCTTGGTGATTAATATTAAGTATTAGCTCAACCTGTTATCTCTATCTATATTGTCTCTATTCAATTTTTTATTAAAGAATTTGAATAGAAACAATATAAATAGAAATACAGTAGATAGTGATCTTTGATCACCTGTTCATAAAATCATATTAAGAGAGTTTTGGGATTAAAACTATGCGATTAATTAAATTTTATCACATACAACTAAAATTTAGCTCCCTCCATCACTAAAGGTAAAGGTAAAGGTTCCCCTCGCACATACGTGCTCATCTCCATTTCAAAGCCAAAGAACCAGTGCTGACCGAAGACGTCTTCGTGGTCATGTGGCCAGGATGACTAAATGCCGAAAGTGCATGGAACACTGTTACCTTCCCACCAAATGTGGTCCCTATATTTCTACTTGCATTTTTATATGCTTTCGAACTGCTAGGTTGGCAAAAGCTGGGACAAATAATTGGAGCTCACTCCGTTACACAGTGCTAGGGATTCAAACTGCTGAACTGCCAACCTTTCTGATCAATAAGCTCAGTGTCTTACCCACTGAGCTACTGCGTCCCCCTCCCCCATTACTTGCCTCTTAATTTTCATTTATTAACCAATATTTCAAATGTTGAAAGATAGCAGTAAGACAGTACAAAGACAAACTGACAGGGAAAACTCATAAACAATAAAAAGTATAATGAAATTTTAATACAGGAATAAAAATATTTTAAAAAACCTATTACAGATATGGATGATTGTTCTGACTGTCCAGAAGACCAATATCCAAGCAAAGACCAAGATTCATGTCTTCCAAAGAGAATATCTTTCTTATCTTATGCAGAACCAATGGGAAGAAGTCTAGTTATTCTGGCTCTTTTTTTTTCTTTTTGCACAATATTGGTGCTGTCAACGTTTCTGAAGTATCACCAAACTCCCATTGTCAAGGCCAATAACCGAAATCTCACCTACGTTCTGCTCATCTCCCTCCTCCTCTGCTTTCTTTGCTCACTGCAGTTCCTTGTTGCACCAAGTCATCTAATATGTCTCCTCCGACAAATTAGCTTTGGCATCATCTTCTCAGTGGCTGTGTCTTCTGTGTTGGCAAAAACCATCACTGTGGTTCTGGCTTTCATGGCCACCAAGCCAGGATCCAGAATGAGGAAATGGGTGGGCAGAAGCCTGACCACCTGCATTGTTCTTACTTGTTCCCTGATTCAAGCAGGCATCTGTATGGTGTGGCTCTTCACATATCCCCCTTTCGCTGATGTTGATAATCATTCAGAAATTGAGGAAATCATACTTCAGTGCAATGAAGGTTCATCTACCATGTTCTACTGTGTTCTTGGCTACATGGGCTTTCTGGCAGCTGCCAGTTTCACAGTAGCTTTTTTCTCCAGGAAGCTTCCCAGTAGTTTCAATGAAGCCAAATGTCTTACATTTAGCATGCTAATCTTCTGCAGTGTGTGGCTCTCTTTTGTTCCATCCTACCTGAGCACCAAAGGCAAATACATGGTAGCTGTGGAGGTTTTCTCTATTTTGGCTTCCAGTGCTGGATTGCTGGGCTGCATATATTTCCCCAAATGTTACATAATTATTTTGAAGCCAGAGCTAAACAACAGGGAACAACTTATTAAGAGAAACTCTTAATAAATGAAACTTGTCTTTCATTTTTTTCTTCTCCTCTAAAATCTTTAGTTCTTATTCAGTACAATAGGAAATTTTCTGCTCATTTTTCTCAGCAGAATATTAAATATTAATATTAAATTTAATACTAAATATTAAACATTAATTGTATTAAGTTTATCAACTGATCTGTATTTTCTATATAGGTAGGATACGAAGCAAGTTGTAGAATACTATTTTCACATGTTATGATTTTATTTGAATAAATGTCAGTAACATTTGTGGAAATTAATTGCAAGAAGCTTTTAGAATTAGGTACTTAATGCAAACAGGTAGGGGTTTTCTCCCAAATTTAGCAATGTGAAAGAAATCTATATTTCAATTCTATGTGAAACCATTCTTTCCAGTTATTATGAAATTCAAACTTTCCTGATAATACTGCTCTATAGGACTGTTTTATTTTGTGAGTTTCTCTGTTTCTTTGAATAAGTATATCAAGAGTGTATGTTTTATGATGCATCTAGTATTGTAACCTAGATATGTGGTATGTATGTATGGGTATGGGTAGATATATGCTTTCTTTTGAGGGTAGGCAACAGAATTTCATTTTTAACGTGTGCCAGTATGTTGACAGTAAAAATGACAATAAAGGTTCCCTTCCCTTCTCTTTTCTATCTTCTCACCTCCCCTCACCTCCCCTCCTCTCCTCTCTTCTCCTCTCCTCTCCTCTCCCCTCATCTCCTCTCACCATCTCCTCCCCTCTCCTCTCACCTCACCTTACCTTATCCTACCCTACACTACCTATCCTATCCTACCCTACCCTACCTTATCTTATCTTATCTTATCATGCATCAAAACCAAGAGGAGATGAAAGTTATTGAGCCCTAAAGTCAGGGTACATAAAAGGAGCAAATGTAGGCAAGGGGGAGCTAGATATGCAGAAGAGGATTTAATGTGGGTTATTTCACAAACTTTCTGAGTTCCAGAAGACTATTTACTGGCTAAGAAAATATACTCAACATTTCCCAGTTACTAAGCAAAGAAACCCAGTAGAATTTGATCCACAATTGCCAGTATCAATGAAGGTTCACTACGTATTCTATTGCTCTTCATTTCTGTAAGCTGTGCCCCCCCCCACATTCTGACTTCACAGATGGCTCTCTTTTCCCATACTGGCAAATATATGGAAGAAGGAGAAAAAGTACAAGGTGGAGGTAGCGCTAGACACAGAGGGAAATGAGCTGAATACTCGATACCCTAGAAAGGCACGTAGTCTGAGAAGCCATGGTAGGCAGCAGTGGATGTACATGTACTACAATTGATGCACTGCTTTCACAACCAATACCCAAACAAACCTCTTTGTGGTAACTACTAGCCTTCCAGGACTTAGTCACTGGCCAAGATGAGCAAGTGGTGTTCTTCTATAGGATAGAGGACACCTCAGGGATTTCAAGTTGGGAGAGATGGAAGAGACCAAATAGTGGGACTGGGAAATAACTGAGATACTTCCACATCAGGCATTTAGGTTTTGGAAGGCAGCAGAGGTGGGGAGGGAGGCAATCAGATTCACAATAAAGGGGTGACAACCACCTCTGTAGGCACAGCTGAGTTACTGGATACATTGTGCCATTTTGGGAGTTATTGACAGAAGAAGATGAGAATTCCATCACTACAGTTCAATTCACAGCCTACAGCCAGTTTTCTCTGAGAACCCGAGAGAGGCAGATGAGACTGGAGGGGAGGGTGATGTAGGTATGTAGGTAAGAAATTGGGAGACAAGGCAAAGAGTTGCTGCCTAGGGAATGGGCAGATAAGAGATAGGATAAATCACAGCTGCATAGAATGTGGAGTAAAAGGTTCAGAAGAGACTGTCCCTAAGTTATTGGGTTGTAAAAGTGTCAATAGGTGAATTTACTTTCAGACTTCCACGGTTCTGCTAATGTAATTTTACACTAAAATAGAATTAGGTTATTGGGTTTGAATTTCCTGGTCTACCTAGTATGGCTGATAGAAACTGACATATTAAGATGGAAGAAATTAAAATTGTCACTGAGAATCATTATGAATATTTTGTCAATAATTATGTTTTTGTTTCAGACAATACCTGTTTATAAATAATACAACTGATGCATCATTTCAATAATGGCAAAAAGAATTCAGGGGTGGACTGCAAAATTTTTAGCAAGGGGTTCTCTGTCCAGTTGCTGGGTGGCCATGGCCATGGTGGGCGTGGCCTAGTTGGCCTCCTGCACCATGGCATGGGGGGCATTTTCACTCTTCCCAGGCTCCGGAAGCTTTCCTTGAGCCTCTGGGAGGGTGAAAACGGCCTCCCCCAGGCTCCAGAGGCCCTCTGGAAGCCAGAAACAGGCCTGTTTCCAAACTTCCAGAACTTCCGGGAGGCCCGTTTTTCACCCTCCCTGAGCCTCCACATGGGCCCTGCACTTACCTGGGATCCAAAATGGGCTGCATGGAAACTCCTGAGAGAGGTGGAGCAGGGTGGGTGGGGCCAGCCAGGAGTGGGATTTGGGGGTTCGCTGAACTGGGCAGACTCTTAGCAAGAGGATCTCCTGAACCCCTGCGAATCCCCAGCAGCCTACCCCTGATTTGGTGGTACATCGTATCTATTCCTCCTTCATCACTATGATGTAGATTACATGTGGGAGGAAAGTCTACTTGGGGACTTTCTTTCTTGGATGGGATCTCATTTCAGGTACAACTAAAGTAGAAAACATGACAAGAGGGTCCCCTATGTTAAACTTCAAAATGACCCTGAGTTTTGTACAAAGCTGCTCAGATGCCAGATGCCCACATGAGGAAGATTCTGAGTGCCTGCAATCT
>JANHJO010010030.1:9460-22934 GCA_032468235.1 Pseudoxyrhopus heterurus
ATGCACTCTGGAGTGGGAAGGATCTTAATTAGGGCTTATTTTGGGGTAGGGCTTATTTTGGGTGCACATGTAAAAATCAAGCTAGGACTTACTTTCAGGGTAGGTCGTACTTTCAGGTAAACAGGGTTTCCATCTATCTATCTGAATTGACATGATTAAGTGGAACATGGGAAAATAGAAAATATCACAATCACCTTGCTGTCATTTAAACAAGAAATCAAATTAACTTTGATTGAAAATTTTAAAACTACCTGAATTGTGAATAGATTCCCATAACATAAAAAGTGTGACATTATCAATGGGCTATCAATCCCAGCCTTGGTGCTAGATATATCTTCATACAGCTGCCTTCTGACCAAAAATTTTCCTACGGCTAAGGTTCTCTTCAAACCCTTCTTCCTACTCTCATCTCCCAAATCCCACTCTTAAGTTCTCCCCTCATCCACCCTCCAGTGTTCAAACTGGGAGGAGATACCTTAGTCTTGTATCTGGAATAGCATGTGAGCACAAATTCTGAGAATGAGAATGAATAAATACGTTCTGCTAAACGTTGTGATATATCTGCCACAGAGGGAAGGGAACGAAAGGTCAGTCCCAGACCATTTCTAGTGTATATGTGATTCTACCAGGATTTTAAAACAAATGAAAAAAAAATGCAATAGCCTTTCCATAAGATAACTAAGCAATCATTAAATGGGTGTGTTAGTTGGTAAATGTATTTGATTCTAATCTCTAATTAAAATTCTGGCTTTAGTTGCTTTTATATTTGATGTAACAGGTCTTACTTCATTATAGCTTGGAGCTCTGCATTCTGTTCCTCTCTGTCTCCCCTCCCTTTCTTTATCCAATTTAGCAACCAAAATATTAAACTTCCATGGCTGAAATTTTAAAAATCTGTCCATGTTATTTGTCTATTACACGTATTGGTTAAATTGGGAAGGATTTGAAATACGTGCTTTTTCATTAGCTGCCCCTATGCTGTGGCCTTATCTGTTGGCCCATGCACCAACTCTGCTTGCCTTTAGAAAAATCATTAACACCTGTCCCCAGGTGTTTGGGTCCAGCTGATTGTTTAATTGTCATGTTTAGGTACATTTTATGTTTTAGATAACTTTTTTAATGCTGTGTGGCTATTTTTTGTTATTGTTGTTTATTGTTCATTTTTGATGCATGCTATCATCATTAAGTCACATTGCTTAAGTTGGGCAGCCTTATAAATCCAATAAATATATCCATAAAATGTATTGATCTTAACTAAAATAGCATATGCTTAGCACCTAAACCGCAGTCTCTTGTTATTTGGTGCTGCATTACACATTGAATCCCTTTTTTTTGCTGTTGATCCCTATTCTTGAGCAATGTTTGTGTTAGATTGCTTCACTGTGCAGTGACCCATTCAGGATCCAGATTTTCTTCTATGGCACAAGTGTGCTTCTAATCATCGCCCACTGTCCTTGCTATTATCGAAACCTGTGGTAAGGGCCTGGATCTTGACCTGGTCCAGTTTTCCATTAAATACAACCTTGATTTCCCCAAATTGCAAATGCATCACACTGCTGTACTCAGATGAATCAGTCTTTGATGAGATTTACCATTCATGCTTGCAAATGATTTGACATGGTGTGCATCATTCCAAAACCATATCCTTGAAAAGGGCGAGACTAAGGAAAGCCATTGGAATTGGGTATAATTTGTTCAGGATTCCAGTGGAACATCTATTCTAATATGGATTGGAAAGGCTTTGTGCTAGAATTTGAATGTCTGTTGTTTGGAAGGAAAGCAGCAGCAGAAGCTTGCAAGCAAGATTGTACAAGGATATTGCTCCAACCCTGTTGTTCTTATCATCATTAACATCTGAAAGAAAAATAACAGGCTTTTGTAAATATATGTTCATGTTTTGTAACTTTCATAGTCAAGACAATATGCAGGAATGGTTTAATATGTAGAACGGCAGCGTCCTGTGAATAATATATGAAAGATTCTATACAATGCAGCCATATACCATGCATTGAATAAATTGTTATCAAGAAATCCCTTGAGTTAGAATATTTCCTTCAGCCAATTTAAATGAGTCTGTCTTCCTGCCTGCCTGCCTCTCTCTCTATATATATATAGCTATCTATTTATTCCAAGAAGAACTAATGCTGAATATTGCAGCTCAATTATGTAGTTCAATACAGGAATTATGTCTATTGAAATTAAATTATTGTATATAATCTGTTACGTTGTTGTTGTTTTTTAAAAATCATTATGTTAAGCAGAATCTGCCTAGTTAACCTACCCAGACATTGTGTAGCTATAGGCAATGGTCAAGAAAATTATGCAGTTGTATTTGTGTACACAAATGTCTGAATTGAGGCTTTACATCACATTATATTTTAAAAAATTTCTGGATGGCCATTTGCTCAGTTGTCACAACTCTACATGATCATTTACTCATTGATTTTTGGCCTCAAAAACAATGAACATTATTAACAGAAACACCTGTTCTGCAATATTGACAATGCCAATCCCATTTCTCCTCTCAATTTATACTCTGCAGATAATAGATGTATGAAGAAAATCTTGCTATTTTAAAAAGCGGATTGTGGATTCTAGCCTGCTTTAGGCACAAACTCAGGTGGTAACCTTAGGCTAGTCTTTCAGCCCTAGGAAGAAGGCAGGGGCAAACCACTTCCGAAAACATTGCCAAAACTTCCGGGACTTGTCCAGGCAGTTACCAGGTTTTTGTGAACCCTGACTTAAGGGCGCCCAAAGGAAAAAAATCCCCCAAAGCCAGTTTTGACTGTTAAAAGTTGACTGTTAAAAATTGTTAGCTAGATCATGGAGCAAAGTTCTAAAAGGTTGAAGATGGTACCTGCTGAAGCTCTGATTTCCTTTATACTTGCCATAAAGTAAAACAAAAATATACGGGCTTGAATATATGGTGCTTCTGTCTTAAGAGAATTGTTCTGGCAGTACCACTCTCTCTTGCTTCTTTGTATTCGTGGATAGAAGAGAGAACTTTGATATAAGGACAGTCTATCCTTACAAAGAACAATCTCTTGTAATAGATATGGGTTTTCTTCAGCTTACTTGAATTTCCCCATTCTGTGCCACTCTTAAATACCAAACTATGGTATTTTCAACCTTATGCACCCAAACTATACACATTGCACGATGCACCCGAGGTCCCTGATATAGTTTGGGATTGACAGTGTTTCCAGAAGTGAGACTGTTAAAGACCCCTCCCTTCTAAACTACAGGTGGATTGACCTGCCAAATCTCCTTGAATTTCTCACTAGAACATCACTAGTTAGAGCCGCATTCAAGAGGTAAACACTTAGAAAAATCAAAGCACAGAAAGCCTCTAAGCGCATTCTTATCCTGTGAACTGTTTTTCAGTCCCTGAAATGAACTATGCTTGTTGTCTTTTCATAAGTGTCTACACCTGGAAACCCCAAACTGTCCAATTTAAGTGGAAAAAAATGATTTAATAGTTGCTACTGTTCAAGAAATGGAATTGCAAACACTCACTGATCTATTGCACATTGCCCAGAAATCATCCACTAGATCCCAATCTGTTTTCTGCCCACCCCAGCTCCAGGCTATTCTCTTTAAAATACATTGGATTGTGCAGTTTTTCCCAGCTGACTACTGACAGATGTACTGTACCGGCTTGCTCAGATCTTGTTGATTTCAGTTTATCTGAAATAATCATGACATCTGTTGCTTGGAAGAATTTTTTTTTATAAAAGAAAGCTTCTATATCTTGTGGATGGAAATTTAATGCTTTTTCCCCTTGCAACCCATGCTTGTTTCCTCCATGTCCAGATACTACATTGCCTTTTGCTTTTGAAACTTTCTCTTTTTCAAGATCTCACCATCAATTTGGGATCATTAGAATACATGTACATAGTAAAATATGTGCATGTACATTACATACATTTATGTTACATAAATACATACATAGTAAAATACATGTACATTAATTAATTCACAAGTGGCATAGTACTTAATACCTAGGTATCCTGTATTTTAATATCTTACTACTGTAGAGTTTAGCCATTTAATAATTTAGCTTTTAAGTCTTTTAGTATTATAGAGTTTCTTCATTTAGAACTGTTTTCTATTTTAGTTTGATCTTGTTTTAACTTGTGTAACCCACTTAGACATTTTTCTTTTGCCTTATGAGCTTGGTAACTTCTTACAAAACTCTAAAAATTGAAAGTAAATATATATCCAAATCTCCATCCCACATAAGAGTAATATCACCACTAGCATTTCTAATACATTTACCTGTAAGTACTGTACATTAAATAACCAAAGAGAAACTATACATCTTCATTTAGTCCTTCTTCAATAGTTAATAATTTCCTAAAGATCCTCAGATACATACCATTCCTGTTACCCAACCAATTTTCAGTTCCATATTTAAACAAAACATTCAAAGCTTATTCACTTAATTGTATGCTAACTCTTATTTTTTTCTGCATTGTGCAGATTGTCTGCACATCCCTACCTGACATAAAGCCACTCTGCATTTCCCAGTTATTACCCTTATGATCACATCTCAGCCAAACATTTTCCCAGTGAAACATACATTAATTCCATGAGGTTGGGGGGGTGGGGTGTTGGGTTTTGTTTGTTTGGGGTTTTTGCATTTTTTACTACATTTACTTACTACATACATCCTTTGTATAGGGTAACTATAACAATATGTTTCCATTGTTAAGCACATTGTCAAGTTAAATAAGCCGCACAGCCACTCTATAAGCAAATCACAATAATGCAACTTTTTTTCTAGTTGCACCATCTACATCTGCAGCCTTGCTATTTTTCTGCAGTTGCGACATGTATGTTTTCCTCTTCATCAATAGTTTCAATTCCAGTATTCAACATACTTTCATTCATACAAGTCTCTAAATAGTCCAACATTTCCTTATCCAAGTTTTATCCCAAATTATATCATTGGGTTTTTTCCCCCCATTCCATTCACTGCCCTGGGACTCCTTGTTTAGTCCTCTTCACACATATTCAGAACCATGTTTATTTCTTATTAAAATACAATATTGTTCTGTATTTTAGCCATTTTTTTTCTCTTTCACTATTTGCATTTTTTTCTTTTTCTCAGGCTATACATTATACAATGCATTTCATTATGTTTTATGTGCATTTTTTTCTAACCCACTAATCATCCTTTTTCACACATCAGATGAGTATAACTCCACATACTTCTGTGGTTGTGGCATCAGCAAGAACTTGTTACTTTCATTCAAATTACAAAAGCAGTGTTACACTCTGCTTCTTTATGTGTATGTGTGTGTGTGAGAGAGAGAGATACAGACAGACAGACTTGGGATAGAAATTGTAATAAATGACACGGTGTTGGTGCTGTTTCAATCAATGTTATCCCCTTAGTCCTTTTTATGGACAATATTGTTGGCATTTGTAGCATTCTTTTCATTCTGTTCCAAGCAGCTTTCCATCATCTTTTTTTATGACCACTTCGCAGTCATTCTGTAATTCTTTTTAAAAATTCTATTTTTTATTGTGACTTTTCATAATAAACAATCAAATCAATCATGCTTTTATATCCCTGCCTTTGTCATATGTATATATAAATTAACTTATGAGGGTGGAGATTCATTCTCCAAATTTGTGGATTGGTTTCCAAACGTTTTATTTCAACATTTAAACTCCACTGAAGTTAAACTCCACTGAAGATGTTACCTAGTCTGGTAATGAAATGTTCGGAAACCAACCCACTAGCTCGGAGAACGAACCGCCACCCGAGCTATAGATATTCACCACCATCGCAGATAAATTTATGCTTAAACCATACGTTGAAAAATAGGTCTCCAACTAGACAGGAAGTTAAGTAGTGGCAAGTGGACTTTTCTTTGAAATGTTTCACTGCTTATCCAAGTAGCATCTTCAGTCTGAGAAGATTGGCTAGGGAGACCCCATATACAGTATGTCCTCCAAGGTGGTTTCATTTCTCATCTAATCTGAATAGAGTCGTTAGGTGATAAGCAAAGGGTCATTAAGGGATCCTTGCTCTACACCTTCCTAGTGAACCTCTGAAGTGGTCTTGATTTTCCTGCAAGAGTTGCATAAAAAAATGGGGGACAGGTTGGGTCTAAGGCGTGCAACTATTGAGGGAAGATGTTTGTTTTAGCATAAATGGATTCCTTCACTCCTCTCTCAAAACATCTATCTTCCCTGTCCAAAATGGTGAACATTATGGTCCTCAAAAGAGTGTTCTTTTTCTTTTAAGTGAAGGTATACTGTTGATTTTGATCCTGAGGCATTGCTTTTCCTCCTCTTGTGTAAAGGCTGCTTTGGCCTCTCTAAACACACCTTACCTCACTGTACTGCATACACTACATTATGCTTCTTAAGTTTTGGTGTAGAATCTTTAGAATGGACAAGCCTCTGTTTTATTGAGGTCTAGGACAACTTGCCAGGGCCATCTTGCCATGGCCAACTAGCCACAGGACAACTCTCTGTGGCCAACTAGCTGTGGGATAACTTGCCATGGACAATTCCATGCGGGATAACTCAGCATGATAAAATATTATTCACCACTGTTTGTTTGACATTATTTCCATTGACAAAATGGAAATAATGTCAAAGAAATAGTGGCTGATAACATTTATCACATTGAGCTATCCTGCAAGGAATTGTCCATGGCGTCCCATGGTGAGTTGGCCATTTAAGTTGGCCGCAGCAAGATGGCCATGGCGAATCGAGCTACATGTATGATAGAAAACCTAATATCTAGATTCTAGAACATATATTGCCTCGCTATTGTTGAAGCTACTCCCATGATGAATTTGTAAGTCTGTGGGCAAGTTAGTTCTTTGAGGTGATGCCATGTAATTACATATATATCTTCCAGTATATGTCTTAAAATATTTGTGAGGAAATTTCTTATGGGTGACTAATACCACTGGCTTAGGTAGGCAAAATGCAGATGGAGAGTTTGCAAGCTTTCCCATGGATCCCTGCCAGTGCACCTGAATAATCTCAACCTAAAAACTCCTACCAGTTGAGAAACAAGGCAACTAATGAGCTGATATCACCCACAGCGTTTAATTGAAGGATGTCCATACAGATGTTAGCAAATACCGAATTACTGAATATGGAGCTACCTGAATGTAGATTTGAATGAACGGGAAACTACTTTAAAATAAATTTATCTGAGGTTTTGCCTTGCTTTGTTTGCAGGGGGGTTTTTAATCAGTAGTTTCTAATTTTTAACCCAGGATTTTATGTTTTGTTTCATAATACCCATTTAATACTCTAACACACCAGTGTAATATCCATTCAGTTACATCTGAGCTGCCTACCTGCTGAAACTGCTAATTGTGCTTGATGAAAAGACCATCATGAACAAGGGCATGATATCCTAAGAGGAGAGAATGAATATGATAGTCTAAACATTAAAGTATTAAAGGGCAATGGTAGAATATTCCCATCTGATCTGTTAATTTCTGATCATTGGGTGAAGATAAGAAACCACAGAGCAGATTGAGACCTGTATGTCTAAATCACTATCTGTTACTATGTACTTAGACACCATTGCATGGTAACCAAGCTGCTACCCTACAGATATTTTGAACTTCGTCTCCCAGGATCTCTTTCCAAATTGGCTGGGGTTTGTAGAATTAAAATCCAAAACATTATAGGCAGCATCTGACCTGACTCTACAGCCATTACAACAGGCTAGTGTAAAACTCATGAAATATGAATCTATATAGAATAAGGGTGTCAAACTTGCCGCGTCATGTTGTCGTCATGTGACATTTCATGACGTTTTTCCCCTTTTCGGAGCTGGGAGTGGCCTGCGCGTGACACATCCAGCCCATGGGCTACCAGTTTGACACCCCTGATATAGAATGAGACCCCAAAGCAGCACTTTCCATTGGTAGAGTACAGGTTAAAACTCCGGGCCTTTATGTTCAGGCAACACTGTTTATTACATTTTCTCTTTGATCTGTTGGATATTGATTAGTATTTAAGTGTTTAGTTATTTGATTGTTTTCATTGTTAGACTTATTGTATCTTTCCCAACCAGATGCTATCTGAATGCTGAACTTTTAACTCATGACTTTACACTAAGTTGTTTCAGTTGCTGTTGGGTTTTATTTTAGAACTGACCAATAAGGCCCAGTTTAAAAAAAAGTGTTTAACTAAAGCAAAATGTCAGAGACATGATTATCCAAGTTCTGCTACTCTGCAATTGTGACCTTTCCTGGACCAAGAGGCCCTTGAGACTGTGGCTCATGCCCTTGTTACTACCCTCTTGTTAAACTACTGCAGTACTTGGGAACATCCTTTAAAAATAACCCAGAAGTAGCAGATAGCATGAAAGATGGTTGCTTATTTGTGGACAGGTGCCAACCTGTTTACCATAATAACACCTTTGTTGTGGGAGCTGAACGAGTTGCCAGCGAAGTTCCAGGCCAAGTTCAAGTTGCTGGTTTTTATCCATAAAACGTATACAGCATGGTTGGATCTTCACTACCTTTTAACTATCTGCTTGCACAAGGGAGTCTTTGTGGGTTGTCACTTCCTGAGAGAGGGAGCTGGGTGCCTGGAGAATGACACTTTCCCAAAGCCCCTTCTTGCTGATATATAGGAAGGCTGTCAAAATAGTATTCTTTGGGGAAGAAAGTTGAGTAGTCAATTTCAATATTTTATTGATTATTGTGTTTACATTGTTTTACACAGTTAACTGAATATCTATGGCATGGGTGTCAAACTCGAGGCGTCACGTTGCCATCACGTGATGTTTCATTTTTCCCTTCACGGAGCTGGGGTGGGCGTGGCCTGCGTGTGACACATCTGGCCCGTGGGCCGCCAGTTTGACACCCCTGGTCTATGGAGATTCTCAATCATCCAGGTCATGGTTGTCTCAAAGGGGCTTTTTCCAAAAAGCAACTGGACTTTCTTGGGTTTTTTTTTTTCCTTTGAAAACATTTCAGTTCTCATCCAAGAAGCTTCTTCAGGGAACTGAAGAAGCTTCTTGGATGACTAGTGAAATGTTTTCAAAAGGAAAAAAAAGTCCAGTTGCCTTTTTGAAAAAGCACTTTTGAGCACACAATAGACTAGTTAGAATCACATGAGGCACATTCATGACTGCAAATAAGCAAATTGGAGGGGACCAGATTGGGGAATGTCGCTCCTGACAATATGTGTAATATTTTTTTTTGTCTCGCATTAAATTATCTCCATTGCTGAGATTAATGCATCTATTCTCAGGGCACCGATACTATTGAATCTGGTTCTTTGACAGTTCTATGTCAACACAAATCACTGCACAATAGTTTTTCTGGGTCTCCTAAACTGACCTTTGGAAATTATTTTGGGACAAAAGATTCTCCATTTTTAAAAAATATATCTTTAAGTGTGCCTTTTTCCTTAGAGATATATACTTGCCAGTTGCAAAAAAAAAAAAAAAAGCAGCACCCTGCCTTATTGAAAAGGTTTGTGAGAATAATAAATGCAAAAAGGTTGTTAAATGAGCAATGTACTCTGCATGGCTGGAATTAAAGAGCAAGATGAATGGAGCCATGACGTCTTATGATCAAAGAGAATACATTGAATTGCTTATACCTGTTCTTTAAGATAAAATGAGTGCTCCAGTGCAATCTTGAAATGGAGATGTAGAATAAATTCCTACTGGACCAAACAAGTAATGATGACTGATGAATTCAGCAACAAGGAAAAGCAGCAATATTTTTAAGTAATACTACGTGGGGATTTTCTTGTGCCATTTGCCCAAATCGTTTGAATGAAAATACTGGATTTCCTTTCCTTGTGTCAGGTCTATTAGATAAACTCTCCAACTGTTCCTGACTGAAGTATGTAGAGATGGGAGTGAAAGCAGATGGTTTTTATTTAAGATTTTGTGTAATGGCTCACTCTCGAGTTTTTTTTTTTTTAACTAAAAGCATTGATTTAACAGAAGGGGATAACAAGCAAAAGTTTCACAGTTTTATCTTTTCACAGGCAGCTTCATCCCAATAGGAAATGCTTTCAGCCAAACACCATCAGCCGGACTACATTTGGTAAGTGGAAGAATTTTACCCCCTTTCTGCAGAAAAAAAATATTAAACTTTACAAAAATAATCTTCAAAGATTACCACTGAACAAAAGCTTTCTTCCACTTGCCTTCAATTACAAAGACTTCCCTCCAGAAAAGCTGTCTGCTTTCCATAATAACAAAACCAAAGAATGAACAATACAATATTCTCTCTCTCTGTAATTCATTTTAATTAGATAAACAGTGATGGCAAATCCTCCATCTTTACTTTAAAACAATATACAGGCTTGGGGAGAATACAGTATGTCAAAAAGGAAAATTTTAAGTGGCATGTTAACTGCAGTTTGAGATGAGAAGATAATTTAATTTTTGCTAATTTATTAACTTAAGCACAGCTGCTTTTGTTGTTGTTAGTGTTTGGAGAAACCATAAGGAGACTGATAAAAAAAAGAGAGAAACATTCATTTTTATATGCAACAGGTTATTAGGTCGTGTTCAAATTTTTAGGTTTCCTTTGTTGGATTTTCTCACCTGAAAAGCAAAGAAAACGTGGAGATTCTTTGAAAATGCTGGAAAACTTCATTTTCTCCCATTACATACCATTGTCAAGACTAATTCAAACTTGCAAAAAAATACTTTAATTTCTTATGGATTGAGCATTTGTAGCAATCTTGAATAACCACAGGAATAAGTCTGACTGGAAGAAGTCTGACAACTGTCTCCCTGATCTATCAGCTTTTCTTATATTGCCATTTCCTATTTTACAATCTCTGTCTCCCAAGACTCGATTTGAGATTTTTAAAAGTAGCAGGTTTAAACTACAACTGAGTTCTCTCTGGAAGTTTTTGTTAAATAAATAGTCTTTCAGTATAGATAGGTAGGGTGTTAAAAAAGATAAGATTGTTGTCCCAAGCATAATACACAAGCATGCTAGTAGTTTAAAATTACTACCTTGGGTTGAGCATTAAAAATAAAAAGGGAAATGGGAAAGAAAAAAAAATTTCATTAATTTTTAAAGAAGTATCTGTCGGTGGTTTAAACCTGGCTTCTCTAGGAGGAAGCTTAATAAAAGAGATCCAGGTGGCAAATGGTAAAAGAAAACACAACAACCAATCGAGCAGGAAGAAAAGAAGAACATGAATTTGTATATAAACATCCCTATTCCAATTTGGGGGGGGGGCGGGTTTGGGCGGGAGGGTGTTATGAAAACAAAAGATTGTAGTTGCAGCAGTTTGATCAAAGCCCTAGTTAGATATTAAATAATTTAAATTGATTTACAACTTAGAGCACTTTATAAAACATGTTTGATTGTCTTTTCAAGTGGGGCAGCCTTATAAATTTCTAAAATTAATTAATTAAGCCTCCCCTGGATGTTGGCTACCATATAGTATTCCTTTGCAAACCAGAAATACCATAGAAACTATGTGACGTTAATTTTCTTGTATATCTCTGCTTATCCTTGACTTTATCCTTCATATAATTCTTTGTATAAATAAATGATTGTAGCTGAAAATCAATATATACATATGCAATGTTTAATTGACTTTCCGGAATCCTGGATTAAAGCATGGTTTAGATTTATAAACTGGGGGTCTTTGAGGTGAAATTGGGGTGAAATTGTTCTGTATTGAGCTACAGTGGTCCACAAAACTGTACAGCAACAGTTTTCATATATCAGTGCAGAAATCCATTATGCTATTTATTACTTTTTTCTTTTTAATTGAAGTGGTCTGATTTTTCTTCTAATAGTATGCAAATTAACATCTTTTAAAGTCAAAAGGATGTTTTCTGATTAAAGAAAAACGGATTGAAATAGTTGTACAGCCTGACTAATTTTAGCTGTTGAATTATTTAATCTGCTTTTCAATTCATCCTTTTTTTAAAAATGAAATTGCTATAAGCTTTGTTACAGCAGCTGTGTTTGCATTTCATGTACGTATGTTTGTACATTACAGATTTCAATAAAGTACAGTCTGGCACAGTTTTTCCTCTAGGCAGATTATAAATTCCCATGCTCATTAAATCTTTGAAAGACTATAATCCAATAAGGATCACAGTTATCTGAAAACTCAGGAAAGCAGCAGCAGTACCCCTTATAGTAATTTAATGATTCATATTATAGACCAGAATTTTGTTATTTCTTAACATTTGAATTACTGCCACTTTTTCTCTTTTCTGTTTCAAATTGGGCTGTTTCAGTATAAATTGATAGTATTGGTAAGGCTTCTGATTCCGTAAAGAGCCTTTGTCCTCCTTCAGTCGTTTATGCTTCCGATACTGGTTCAGAATATCAAGGATCCTTTTTATTTTTTATTTTATTTGTTTATCCCACCTTTATTATTTTTATAAATAACTCAAGACAACAAACATACCTAATATTTCTTCCTCCTTCAATTCTGTGAGGTGGGTTAATGTGAGAGAGAATCACAGGTCCAAAGTCATCCAGCCAACTTTCATACCTAAGGCAGGACTAGAACTCACATTCTCCTGGTTTCTAGTCTGATGCCTTAACCACTAGACCAAACTGATTTTCTTTTCTTTTTTTCAAACTTTTAGAATAGGGACACTGGCAGAGGCAAGGGACAATCAGTGATGGGTGCGTTTCTCCATCTTTAAAAGCAGGAATATTCTGAGCAGAAGAGTATTTAGGAAATACCACATTCCACAGTATTTTGTATCAAATCTCTTTTTCTCATACTTGGATCTTTTTTTCATTGCACTGCACCTTAATCAATTCAGCTGACTTTCATTATTTTATTAACTGCAGAGGTTATTATGAGTATATTCATATGACAAGCTAAGCCATATTGAGAACTAATCATGGTGACCCTCGTATCCATCACTTTGGAACCAGATGACATGGCATACCATGGTTTGCTGGTTTATCTACAGTGTAGCTGTTACTCCAAACTGTCCAGTTTGCTGAGCAACAGGGAAGCTGCAGACATAAATAGCTATGTCTTTGTCAGGATTATATCCTAAGGGGTAATGCCTTAGTTAAATTAAAGCACTTTTAGGTATATTAACTAATGCCATTTTATACTCTTAAAGCAAAGAGACTTGGAGTGGTCAATAATCACTAGTCCCAATAACTGGGCAGCCCTAAGTTTCTTTAGTTCAAACTAAGATCACCTGGTGAGTTATTTATATGTAGTTTACACCAGACTGCATGTTATGCAAACACATTCAATAATAAACATAGGTGGAATTACACATTACTACCTTAGATTGGGAGGCAGTGGCTCAGTGGCTAAGACGCTGAGCCTGTCAATCAGAAAGGTCGACAGTTCGGCATTTTGAATCCCTAGCACTGCGTAACAGAGTGAGCTCCTGTTACTTGTCCCAGCTTCTGCCAACCTAGCAGTTGAAAGCATGTAAAAATGCAAGTAGAAAAATAGGGACCACCTTTGGTGGGAAGGTAACAGCGTTCCGTGCGCCTTC
>JANHJO010010030.1:39706-52887 GCA_032468235.1 Pseudoxyrhopus heterurus
ATTAAATAGGTGATAAAAACATTAAAACATTGAAGGAATAACATTAAAAATAGATGGGGAAAATAGCAAATGGTAGGGGGGGGGGATCTTATGTTAATCTGTTAACCATCTGCAGAATGATGCACCTCCACTGGGGCCCAGACTAACTGGAAAAGCCAGGCCTCCAGCCCCTTTCAGGAGGTCAAAAAGGGTGTGTGGCTTTCACCTCAGGACGGAAGTACAGTGTTCCAGAGGGCAGGAGCCATGTAGAAAAGGCTCTTCTCCTGGACCCTTTCAGCTGGAATTCCTTGACCAATGGGGTCCATAGCATGCCTTTTCTGATGGCAGGTGGGTGGTTGGCCAATTTCTTTGAAGTGAGACAGTTCTGATAGACAGGACCCATGCCGTAAAGGATTAAAAGTAAGAACCAACACCTTGAATTGGACCCGGAAGTATACAATTCTGCCATAACTGCTTGGGGGGGTTAACTTTGGTATGAATAGATAGCTAGACAGACAGACAGACAGATCAATAAGCCAACATTAATTAGGCATGAAAGAACTCTTACTCAATTAACTATATTAGCTTTAGGTAAAACTTCATGGACTGATTTAAAACTCACATGGTTAATTGACTACAATGGCTTTAATTTCTCATTAAGTATTACTGCAATAATTCTTGCAATCACTCACAAGAAGAAACATTTTCCTTAGTTTTCAGTTGAGATATAGACCGTATTTTCTCACCTCTGAAAAAATCCATAACCTGTTCTATCTCATGAAAGACCACATGCTTCTTTGCAGAAGGGAATTTCAATTTCAACCAGCATCACAAAGATTGGTGCTTACAAAAAGCAAACAATTCATAATTTGCTAACAGATTAATTGTAGGTAGTTTTCTGTTAGAAATTGCTGTGTCAAGCTCTATAAAAAAAATGAACAGTTAGAAATGTGGTCATCTCTCATTGGAAGGAGAGACATGGCTATCTCTGATTGGATGAAGAGGAGCCATCAAAAGTGTATAAAAGAGTGTTCGCAAGCACATTTTCTCTGTGGAATTCTTGTCACATGTATCGAGGTACTTGTTTAACAACTTATTGCTACGGTAGTAATTACTGAGGTAATCTATTTGAAGATCATAGGCCTATATATATATTTATAAATAATAGAACTATAAGATAGATAAGATTTATTATTTTAATTTATTGTTTTTATAAATAAATATTTGTATATGTAGTTACAACAAAGTCTCAAGTCTTCAATTAATCATCAGTGATCAATCCCAAGATTCATCATAATCAACCATCAATAAATAATTTTACAACATTTTGATTAAATTATTTAATCAGTACAGGTAATTATTGTTGTGTGTATTTATAAAATTATTCTTTAGTGCTTTAGACCTCAGTACCTCTGGGCTAATCATAGAAGCAGCCTGGCTTTACTCAGGCTTTCACAGGGTCTGAGGGGGGAAATGATGTTTTAAAGAGTCACATTAACCTTAATGAGTGGATTACTTAAATCACTGGCATCTATTTTTCAGGCATGCACAGAAGCTTGAAAAAAGATGGGTTGTTTTAAGGAACATCAGAGAAGCACTGCAATTATGCCAGAGCCAAAAAAATTCCAAACCATTTTCAAATGGTTTATAGAATCATTGACCAATGTTTTATGGAAATCTAAAACAGTTAAGTACCAAGAAAGTTAAGAACCAAAGAAAAAGTAAAATACATAAAGTATACCTTAAAAAGGTTTCAATGCCATCTTGGATTCAGTTAAGTGGTGATGAATGCAATATTGGAAGACTTGAAAGACCAAGTTAGAAATAGATCATCATGATGAAAATCTATCTATGTGATAACCATCAAGCCAATAAATGACTTTATCGCACATAAGTACACATAACATTTTAGAACTTTGAAGCTAGAGAGAATCGGGCAGAGAAAATAACCTTTTTCCATTTTATGAGTCAGCAATTGAAGGTTCTTTTCATAGAAAGATTCCTTCTGTAAAAGAATGTTTATTCTTAAATTTACTATCATCTTCATCAAGAATCAACTATTTATTTATTTATTTTATTTTATTTGTTGGAATTTCTACGTTGCCCCATTCCCAGAGGACTCCGGGCGGTATTAGAAGTTGATGTTAAATGTTAGATGGTATAAAAGTTATGCCAATGACTCATCCATGAAATTATAATATTCAAAGTACTGGCAGCAACTGAGGCACTGTGGCAGAGCTGAGAGCTCATGGCACCATGTTGCCGATCCTCCATTACGGGGTTCAGTACAGAAATGTCTCTTGGGACAAAAAGAACTGAAGCAAAGAAAACAAATATTGATTTGTACAAATATAGTTTTAATAGGTTAATGCAGCCTAATGAACGTACTGTAAACTTTCATAATAGATGTAATAATTAAATCAAGGATATTACATTAAAAATCCTCAGGTGACAAAAATGTACATTATTTCTGAAGGGAAGGATCATAAAGTAAGAAATATCAGAACTGAGGACATGAACAATTAACCAGTCAGACCTTAGTGACAGGATTTTTATGGATTCTAAGTGGGTCAAATTGGGATTTACAAAATCTAAAACTATGGTGGCTATGAGACAGGAATTTCAAAGAGATAGGGCTGTATCAGTAGAAGGGAACTATGTATTATACACAGTTTTCATTAGTTGAATGTTAATAGAATTTACAGAAGACAAAGAATTATTGATGGGAAAACTACATCAAACTAACTTATTCATTATAAAACTAAATAAATTTTCTAATCCGTTGACTTAATATAGGGCAAGAAGCTATACTGTATATTCTCGGTAGGCTGGATGGGAAATAACTATAAAGGTTCCATTTATCTCAAGCATAGAAGACACTTAACTTTTCTTTAGAAACAACACAAAGGAATAAAATGGAATGAGGAAGAGAATTCCATGAAAATATAGTCAACTTCCTAGGTATTTTTTTAGTACAGTATGCAATGCTTTATCAAAAGCAACGTTAAAGCACACGCTGTTTCATTGGAAGATTGTCCTTTAGCAATAGCAATAGCACTGTATTTTATATACCAGGGCTTGCAACCCTCTCTAAGCGGTTTACAATGTCAGCATATTGCCCCCAACAATCTGGGTATTCATTTTACCGACCTCAGAAGGATGGAAGGCTGAGTCAACCTTGGAGCTGGTGGGATTCGATCAGCCAAACTGCTGATCTGCAGTTCTGTGTTCTTAACCACTTGAGCCACTGCAGCTCCTCCTTAAGGTCTTTGTAACAGTGGATTTCTGCTTTTTACTTGAGCAGAAACATCTATTTTTTTTCAGACAAACAGAATTTATGTTTTGTGATTACACTCCTGATTTAGAAGTGTCTGTGGCCCTAAAAACCCTTTACTGTTTTATAAAAAGAGATCACCATTCTTTGAGTGCCTGTTTGAGTACAGATACTTCATTTAATTGCTTGTTTGTTTGTCTCTGTTTATTCAATTTATATGTTGCTGCCGCTCTCAGTCTGCAAAGCAACTCTGAGTGGCTTACAATTAAAATCATAAATAAAAACATATCAACAACATTAGATACAGTAATAAAAACCAAAGACCAGATTGGTACATTGATACATTAAAATGACCCTCACGAGATACCCAGCTAAAATATTGCTTTGTGTCCAGTAAACTGAGTGGCTGACCAATTCCTTTTAATTCCTTTAATATCAGCCTTTCTTTTTAACCCTGCAGATGCTTCAAAAATTTCAACAGAACAATTCTTCATCAGCCAAGATATATATGCATGTATGAAAAAAGCTCAATTTTTAGTTATACTTCTATAGTTACATAGGCTCACAGAAAACTAGCTGCAGCAGCTGTAAATTTTCTGAGGATTTATCTAACCACAAATACATTGAAATGGGGAAACGGGGCTATATTAAACTGTGCGAGATGCTGCTGGAACCTAGCCATTTCTGCAATATCCTGTAATTAATTTATTATGACAGGTCTGGCAAACTGAAACACCCAATTCACTTGCGACAGACTTGCTACAGTAGAGATGTTTTAAACTCTGCTGTCCCCTAAAAGGCAGGTATCGAGAGATTGGGACATGAAGGATCAAAATTACCAGGCAAGATTAGGCTGCTGTTCAGAAGTGGAATCCAAAAGATCCTGAATTCACGGGATTACTCACTCCGTTTTGGCCCATTTGCACTGACATGGGACAGAACCTACCCTGTTCCTCCAAAGTCCTGGAAAAAAAGGAAAAGTGGGATGACGACTACAAAACTTTTACTTTCCTAGTTTCCCTCTGACCATCTCCCTTAACCTCTAAGCACACTTAGAAAATCACATTTTCACTCATGTCCATTAGGGCGCTTGGAAGTTCAGATAATTAGAAACTTTTTTTTTTTACAAAGCATGATACAGTGAAAAGACATAAAATGACCCCGGGGTGGGGAATACTGCATTAATAAACATACATTTGGTCGTTGTTAAAATACCTATTTTCTTCATAGTGTCAATTCAATGCCATAATTATAGGGCACAATATTTGTTTTCATGTACTTATTTCATTATCAATTCCTGTCAAGTGCTTTTATATCGTCTAGAGAATTTTAATAGCAACTTGTTTCTAAGCCACAGAGTTACGAGCCTTAATTTTAATTTGGAGATTACTCTTCTTGTAATAAGCTACTGTAAACCTTCATTTGTGCCTGCAATGATTATGAATGACATCAGGCTCTAAACATGAATTCTATAGCTGAGTTACAATAGCACACAAAAGCCTTTAATAGGCTTTTAAAAGACCAAGAAGGGAAGCAGAGAGTTAATCCTCATTATGGTTTAAAAATATGACATAATGAAAAAGTGACTATTGAAATGTATATATAATTAAGATCCAATAGTCACAAGTGTGCCCTGGGCACCAGAAAAATACCGTCCAACTGTCCATTGTTAGCAAGCACATGCTGAGTAAATCCTTCCTGCTCATTGGCAGGATTTAGCTGGTGGGCACTTGGTCCACATATAATTCTCACCCTTCTGCACGATCTCTGTCCTGCGTGTAAAAATGTAGAAGATACTCAGACTTAGACATCTGTACCCTAAAAGCTTGCTATTCCATAGCCAGAGAAGGATTTGATTGCTACAGTTGTACTCATATAGAGCCTCACTCATTCTAAGGGTTTTCCTAGCCAAAACCTAAAAATTTGGACTGAAACTTTACATTTCAAACCCGCTTCCTCCAAATTATTGAAGATGTTCTTGAAACGTTTGTGGAGGGAAAAACAGTCATTTTAACTTCTCACCCAATGTTGCCATATTCGGCTCAGAGGCAATGGCACTACTCAGTATAATACTGTTTTCAAACCAAAAGAATTAACTTCAAATCCTTTCAATCCTGTTTTTCCCCTCCATTTTCTGGAAATTAACCTAGCTGAGAGCTCTCTCTGGACTTGTGGACAGCTTGAGGAAGTGGGATAAAATATTTGGCATAATTCCTCCACGCTTAGTCACACTTGCCATCATTGACAAGAGTATTTTTGATTGCATAATAAGCACCAAACAAGCTTGATTTTATTGATTTTTCTGGATCCATTTCAATTAGGCATTCAGCCAGGGGATGATACTGCAATTTCTTTGAATATTTCCATGGATCACTTAAACCAGAAATTGATGGGGTGAATAAGCCCTATTATTTTTCTTCGGCATCTTGGAAATTTTCAGTACTATCTAGTATCCTTATAGACTTATCTAGTGAGATTGGACTTTGGCAGCTGTATTTCACAAGGGTTGTGGTCCTACTTGTCAATTTGCAGCCAGAAGATGGAGCTGGGAAATTACTTTTTGACCACTGAGCTACTGACCTCTGGCACCCTAGTATTCCATTTTCTCCCTGTGTTGTTCTCCATCTGAAATTGCTTAGGGAAGTCAGAACATGAGTTTAAGCAGCATACAAGTGGTGAAAAATGTGCCAGGAAAAAAAAAAAACCATGACACAAAAGTTAATCTGGCTTCACTACAACATAAATCCTTCAAGTATTGTGGCTCTGCCATTTCCCCCATTTGTTGTGTAGGCTAGACTCATCACAGTTCCTTCTCTCCCTGCCCTGCATATGTTGTGGCACTGTTGTCTACTTTTCAAGACTGGATGAAGGTGATTGGGCATTGGCTTGAAAGTACTTCTGAGGAACTGGAGAATGTCGATGGTGGGGGAGCAGAAATATTTTTTATCTTCATGCAACAGGTGGCCAATACTAGGAAGATCTCAACTGTCTATCCTTTTTTGGGGGGGAAATTATTTTATTTTATAAACAATCCATCTTTCATTAAACAGTGTGTTGTCTGGGTACAAAAATCTTGTGCAATAATAATTGACATTTACAACAACATTCGTTACATTAGTGTTAATTCTCTACTCTTAGCTTACGTAATATATCTAATTATTCTGACAATTCTTAGCTTATTATTTCGATTTATATGCCGCCCGCTCCCAGAGGACTATTATTTAATTCTATTAAATAAGCTTATTTAATTCTATTAACATATTCCTATATTTCACTAATCTTTTATTCTGTACCCTTGACTGCATTTTCAGCCTATGTGTGCAAAGAACAAGAACTATGGTTTGCGTTGATCCTCAACTGAGCCCAAAATTTCTGTGGCTAAGAAAGTTGTAAAGTGAGTTTTGCCCCATTTTATGACTTTTCTTGCAACAGTTGTTAAGTGAATCACTGCAGTTAGTCACGCAGTTGTTAAGCGAATCTGACTTCCCCATTGACTTTGCTTGTCAGAAAGTCGCAAAAGGGGATCACGGGACTCCAGGATGCTGCAACCGTCATAAAGATGAATCAATTGCCAACTGGCTCAGTTTTGATCACATGGCTCTGGGGAGGCTACAACAGTCGTAAGTGTGCAAAAAAAGGTCGTAAGTCGTTTTTTTCAGTATTGTTGTAACTGAACGGTCACTAAATGAACTGTTGTAAGTGGAGGACTACCTGTATTTGTGGCTTAAAAATATCTTCTCCTCGAACATGAAAAATGTAATTCCTCAGATAGATCCTTATACAGAGGAACCATTCACAAATGACGTGTGGGGGACTCTGTTCTTGCTGCGGCCATTCTTGCTTCAAGTAGGACAACTGGAAGCAGGCCCCACCTGATAGTTACCCTGCCGTTCAGAGTTTTGAAAGCAACTTTAAATATTGGCCTCTACTTGCTCCTGTTCTGATTCATCTTTAGAAACTTTGCAGCTCAGATTGAATGGTTTCTTCGGTTGTTTTTGAAGCCTGTTGCTCACCGCAGTGATTGTCTTCTCATAATATGTTGTATCATTTCGGGTCCTCTGTGCTTTAAGGCTGGGGTGGAGTGTGGCCAGAACAGCTGAAAGCCTTGGAGTCTTTGTTCTTTTGGAAAGAGGAAGGGTTATTTTTTCCCCCAGGCACTATTGTACTCTTAAATGAAGATGTAATTATGATCAAGAGATAAGACATACATGTTGGAGGTACTGGCATGAAGAAAAAGAAACTGCCCCACCTTCACAACTTCCATGAAATGAGCTAGTTTGAATATTGTATCAGCTGGAGATAAACGAGGAAAAACACTTCCCAATGTAAACTATAGCCTGCTCTTTGCATTAATCATTAAAATAGCAATAAAAAAACCTCTCTTGCTTTGTTTTTTTCTCTTATGGTTCCCACTCTAGCAGAGGATAAGAGGCAGTCACAATCTTGCAGATACATCCATTAGCATACTACAAAGTTAAAACTACAATCCCATGCAAAGGTTCTCGGAAATAAATTTCTATGACTGTAGGGAGACTGCTTCTGAATAACTATGCATAGGGATATACTATTTTACCGGTAGTCCTTGAGTTACAACCATTCATTTAATTACTTTTTGAAGTTACAATGGTGCTAAAAACAGTGACTTAGGACAGGTCCTTGCATTGCAGTATCCCTGAAGTCATGTGATCAAAAATTAGGGTGCTTGGCAATCAGGATGTACCTGTATTACATCTGTTTAGCACCCTGGCATAATGAGATCACCATTTACAACCTTTCCAGTGGGTTTTCAAAAGGTGAAGTCAACAGAAGCTGGATTTGCTTAATGACCATGTGACTTGCTTAATGATTGTGATTTTAAAAAAGGTCATTGGGCATAATTCATTTAACGATCGCATCACTTAGCGATGGAGGTTTCAATCCCAATTGCAATCATAAGTTGAGAACTAGCCGTGTAAATTATGTTACAAGTGTTTACATTCTTGGTTTTCCTAAGATGTCCCTGCTATTTCTGCTCTATACTGATTATCAAAACATGGGATATCATTTTTTAAAACAATCACTTAAGTCTGCTTATATATATATATTGAGGGAGACTTTGTCAATTGCATTTTGAAAAGCCAAGAAAATTGCTAGGTGGGTCCTCCCTTCCCCATGCTTGTTGACAGTTTTGAGGTAGGACTTACCATTGCTGTTGCCACATTCATTCTTATGCTTCAAGGTGCATGATAATTTTTGCCTTATCAATGCTTTTTTATTAGTTTACCACCGTTATTTAAAAATGCTGAAGAAATATCATTTGGACTGTAAGATTTGTTTGTCTTCCATTCATCATTTGTCTCTTGTCATCTCTGCTTGCTTTAGTTCTTCAGACTTTCCTTTTGAAAAGCTAGGTCAGGCCCAGGCATTTACTTGGGCAATGAAGACATGCCCAGTTCACTTTTGCAATAAGCTCATTTAGTTCTCATACCATCAAGTGGTGCCTCTCAAAGAAGGTTTCTTAATTCCAGCGTAAACTATTATTTTGTATTATTTGTGATTTCAACACTACTAAGCTCCCCTTAGGGTTACCAAATATCTGGCAAAAAGAGGACATATCCTTATTTCTGTCCTCATATCCTCTGTCTTAAAATCAAATATTGTCCAGCTTTTACAGTGTCTTGTTTTTGTTTATTATTTTGGATTGTTTCCAGAATTGTAGTCAGTCACTTTGGTGTAGTGGTGTATTATGACTTTCTTTCCCTTGTCTGTGAACACACCTGACAGCATAGATTCACATCATTTAATTTATTTCTACTAATCAGCTTCAACGCACCCCCTTCAAATCTATGATCCCTATAGTCTCATAGATCACATGACTCATCACGCATTTCTATGGTGAAAGTTGAAAAAAATTCCATTGTTAATTCTATATTATTACTAACTATATTCCTAAAGTGAAAGATTTGTTAAAAAAATATTGCAGTTGAAAAAACAGTCTTTCTGAAGCTGGAAAAAGTAATATCATATACATGTAGACCTAAGTACTTTTTTTCCCAGTATTTCATTGTAAAATCTCTTTTTGCTGCTATTTGCTCTCCTTTCCAATTGTGTCTTCCTTTGCCTGTTCATGTATCAGGAATACCCTGTCAAAATACTTTAAAATATTTTATTGCCTTCTTGCATTTCATACATGCAAGTGATTGTTTTGCCCATATCATACAGATTTTAATTTTCAGAAGGAATCCTTCTTTTCTCTAATAGTTTTCTTAACATAGTTGGTAAACTTTGGGTTTTACAAGTACCTTTTTGACCTGTAACATATATTCTAGAAGTATTTTTATTTCAGTACCATATTCTTGAGTACCGGTAGTTCAGGAGCATCAGGGGAAATAGGATTAATTTCACTTTTCCATATAGTTTCCTCTTCACTGGTTTTGTTTCATTTTGTTTTTAAATTCTCTACCAGAAGTCAAATATGAATTTGTTAGACTTTAACAATTTTCCATATATCAGCTAAATATGATTGTAACCGATTACCAGTCAAATAAACAACATTCACCTCTTGCATAAAACCACAGGCCTCACTTGTTATTGAATTTCTGTGTACCTTTCTTCTGGTTCTAAGACCATAATGTTATTGTACAAAGTATCTTAGGTTGTCTAAAAACATTGTCTTTAAGACAAGCACAAGGAGGACAGACTGTACTGCCACATTTCAGGAAGGCAAACAAGATTCTCCAGTACTGTAATATTATAAATTTTAAATTACTGGGAGGCAGTCAATATGCCTTGACTCAATGCAACACGCTACTATGAATCTAGGTGCAATAAGTATCACATAGAGATCTGTTGCCCTACCTTGACTCAGCTACTCTACCTTGAGAAGTACATGTCCCGGTAGAGGAAGGCTGTGTAAAGGTTCTACTAATTGGCATTGGGCACTATTATGCTTAATGGAAACACCAAGAAGAGGGCCTTTGTTCAAAACCTCAGAATGAAGTTCTTCTTCAAAGATCTGCACAGCCCTACTTTCCCCAAATTTTGGAGGATTCTGTTTCTTTTGACATTTTTCTAGTTTGTTAACATTATGGACCCTTAGGTATGCAGAATACATTTTTCTCTGAATTCATACTGAAGTTGACTATCACTCATTATATAGCTGCTCATTTCACACCTGTGTCTTTGGGCAGTGCCTCCAATTCAAACAAAGGTAAACAATCCACACAATTAAAACAAAACCATTAAAATATAATAAAACAGTTAAGTTACATAATAACAAAAAGACAGGTGAGTCTGGTCATGGCTAATGCCTTATTTTCATCTTATCCTGCTTGACCATTCAAATGTGGTTTGATCTTCATCTACAAGACAAAATTATAGACCAATGCTTCAGTTTAATAAGAAAGATGGTTAGTTATAACAGTCCCCTTTAGTGAAATATTCCAGTAAACATTCCTAATAAGCCCTATTCCACCAACATCATTAAATGACACTCTATAGAACACACACACACACACATATATATAAGTTCGAATATCTGCAGCTGAGATAGATTTTGCATGTATGGATGTAAGTGCATATAGTTCAATGCAAAGAAAGACCATGCTATCAAGGACTCTTGCTCATCGGAAAGCATTGTCCTGTGTTAATCTCCACTATATAGATAGATATTGAGGATCTGGTGTTACTTCAGCAAAGGGGCAGAATGGGACAGAGCTAATTGATTGGTCCTGTAATGAATAACCCTTGTGTGAACATGAAAGGATGGATATTGAAGCTAAGGCCATTTTATTTTTGGCAGTGTGAGGCACAAAAATGTGCTTCAAATATGTATTTTTCTTCTTGAAATACACCTTAAGTTTTTATTGAGCCAAGATCTAATCTCTGGCAAAGCGTTCAGTATAGGATCAAGGGGAAAGCTTTGCTCTCAAGCAGTTCCTTATTTGTTAGCTTTCTCATATATAAAACTTGCTGACTGAATAATGAGCCGGAATGTAGAACACAGGAAGAAGGAGAATTATGTGCAGCCCCAGTTTGTCATTTGTTAGGTCCTACTTAAGTTGCATTGACAGCACTCATTGTTCTGTCACAATTGAAGGGTGTCCAAGTTTTTTGCATCATTAGATTATCACCATGGTGCTAAAGCTTCAGTTCCTGCACAATCTAGGAGTTTCAAGGCATCCTGAAGTATTTGTCTTTCATCTAATCTCAGTGAATGAAAAAGCAATCCACTTCCAACCCTAGATAATAGCTCAACTACACCTGCAAAATGGCCCTGAGTTATAATCACAAGGCTAGATGGTATGTAAGGAAGGAACATAGAGTGTCTTGATAGTGAAGATACTGAAGAATTATAGTAAAGATGAATGTGAACCAAGCCATTCAACTGCAAGGATGGTTTGGATAGTAACAGCAAAAACGTTATTTACTCATTTACTTACATACCTATTCCTAAGATTTATAGCTGCCTTTTAAACACTTCATGATGCATACACAAATCTGCCACTGGGCTGGATCCAGCAAAATCCTGCCTTGGACAGAAGGGTTCCTTTCATCAATGAGAGGCCTTTATTGTAGCTGAGGTTTTCCATTGGCAGAACTGAAAAGTCAGTGATAGCACTTAGCACTTAGCAATATCACTTATATACTGCTTCACAGTGCTTTACTGCCCCCTCTAAGCGCTTTACAGAGTCAGCATATTGTCCCCAACAATCTGGGTCCTCATTTTACCCACCTCGGAAGGATGGAAGGATGATGAGTCAACCTTAAGCCGATGAGAATTGAACTGTGGGCTGGCAGCAGAATTAGCCTACAATATTGCATTCCAATATTGTGCCACCATAGCTCTTGATGATTCCTCCATTACTTGGAACTTTGAAGGAGTTTCTGTAAGAGTGAGCATTCAAGGCTGCAGAATGGGCAGAACTGCAGAACATCGGCTTCACCTTTTGTCTACTGGAAACTTTCTCAGCAGAAATCAGTTCAGGGCCCTTTGTATTGATGGAAACAATCCTCTGGATCCTGTCCAATGCTGTTTTTTTAAACTTTCTATTGTAGAGATCATTGTGTGTTTAGTTATGGATTATATTAGATTGTACAAATATTTACATCCTGCTTCTATTTCCACAAAACACTAAGACTTTATTGCTAGGTTTCACCTCAACCCACATGTAAGCAGGCACTATGTCAATTAGTATACTATCTCCACTCAACATTCTGGAGCCATGAAGCATGTAGAAACCCATGAACAAATAGCCCTTGAAAAACCAGGTATGAAATCTCCTAAATATCATGTGATGGCCCAAATCCAACACATTATTGATCTTTATGTCCAACTTAGCCTTGAAGCGTAAGTGTTTTAAGGAGACTTGACCTGAAATTTCCAATCTTTCAGGGGTGGAATTATTCTGTTACACAATGCTAGGGATTGGACCTCTTTACATACTTCCTTGAAAATAAGACATATTGCAATTACTGAGATCTACTTCTAATTACAGGGCTTCTGTTACAAATCTGATACATGCTTTTTGTAAGGAAATATATATCTGTACAGAGAGACAAACTTGGTGGAAATAATTGGAAAATACTGCTTAGCAATTTCTGTCTAATTAAAGGGTTGCACATTTAAAATTGGAATGAACTTTCTCATCAATTGCAGTTTTCATATACTTAATCCTTTTTTTTTTAATTTCTTCATATGTGCCCTGACATGCTAGCTTTTAGCTATTTTGTCAGATCTGTAACTAAAATATAGAGGCAATTTAGTGTAGTAGTTAAGGCACCAGGCTAAAAACAAAGAGACCATGAATTCTAGTTCTGCCTTGGGCACTGGGTAACCTTGGGCTAGTCACTCTCGCAGTCCTAGGAAGCAAAGCAATAGCAATAGCACTGTATTTATATACCGCCTATTAGGGCTTGCAACCCTCTCTAAGCAGTTTACAATGTCAGC
>JANHJO010010030.1:53154-68097 GCA_032468235.1 Pseudoxyrhopus heterurus
AGCTGGTGGGATTCGATCAGCCAAACTGCTGATCTGCAAGTCTGCAGAGTAGTCTGCAGTACCTCGTTCTAACCACTCAGCCACAGCAGTTCCTAGACAAACAGGCAAGACAAACAACTTCTGAAATCTTGCCAAGAAAACTGCAGGGACTAATCCACATGGTCAGAAAGGGTCAACGCAGTTTTGAAAGTACACACACACACACACACACACACAAAAGTTAAAAAAAATCCCAAAGGCCTTAAAATAAGACAGAACATTTAACCTCTCCTTAAAAATGTTACTGTATATGACAGAGTCATATAGTCTTTCTGTATCATAACTTTTATCTTTCAGAGTTTTGTTCATGATAACTTTTATCTTTCAGGGTTTGGCTGCTTCTTGGTGCAACATAATATAAGGGTTTCATTTTCTCATCATAATAAAAACAGGTAATTGTAATTATGGGAATATCTTGTGCAAAATATAGCCAGCAGGCTGGAAAAGCGGGTGCAGCTTTGCCACAATCTCTCTAAATCTGAGGGAGAGGAAGAAAGGTTATGCCAGGAATTCTTTCAACTCTCTCCACATTTTATGTAGAACCTGGATGGTTTCTCAAATAAATAGGAAGAAACTGCAAATAATGCAATCTAAAAAATCATGTTTGCAAGAGAAGTAGAGGACTTGACTTCTAGCTCTCTTCCTGAACTTGACACATAGAGATTATGGGCATAGCCAGATGGTCACATTCAAGTGCTATTCGCCAGTTGAAAAATATGCCACCATAAATTGTGCCACCCTGATTTCTCGGCCCTATTCTGCCACAATAACATGAGCAGAGGTTTCTGCTGTCATTATTTTAATGCAGGTCAAATTACAGAAAGTTGATTCCTCCAGCTTTGGTTCTCTTCTAACATAGTATTGCCAGGTAGTGGGGAAAACCACCATAAGGTAGGGTGGAGTTGGATTAATGCAGTTGGATGCTTGGAGCAGCATGTTTAATCACTCCTCAAGTTTTTGCCCAATTAACAAGTAGCAGGGTGTTTCTAAATTGTTAAAGACCGCTAAACCAATGCCCCAAAATAGCACGTGTTCCTGTGTACAATCACGAAAGAGAAGCACAATAGTGAAGATGGGAGACACTGATAACTTGAGAACACCATCCTCAACTTGTACAGCTAGAGAATGGCAACACTGAATATGTATATACAAGTCCTGTTCTGTCCCTGTGGATGGCAACATCCAGAAGTAGCCTGCATTCCCTGAAGCAGGAATGGAATAAGCAAAATCACTCTGCCATGGTTAGGGCAATGTGAAGATAAGCTTTACATATACGCAAGCTGTACGCATAATTTGCCATCTTATAAAAACCCAACAAACCACATATTTGTTCATGCTTGTATCACATGGATTTAATGTGCTTTTGCTTCTATAGGTCCACTGCAACATAATCAACGGATCTTTCTTAGAAACACCAAATTCCACTTTAAACAGATAATTGTACTGAAGGAGGCAGGAGAAAAGAATGCATGTTGTTTGCATTGCTCTGGTATCCTGGGAAGGAGAGGCAAAAAGTTTTGTGCAACCCAGCAATGAATCTTCCCCTCGTTGGCAGACAGCTACAGTAAATGTGCTTCCTGCTGTTCAATTAATTCCTCTGAAATTCTTCAGTATTAAAAAGATGGCTTGAAGGAGGAAACAACTCATCGGGGTTCTCCTGCTCTCTCTTCAACCCATCTTGCCTTCCCCATTTCTGCCAAAGAAAATCATCATTAAGTTTTGAGCAACTGGCTTATTATGAAGCAGAGGTTGTCCGGCCCCCCTCCCTAAGGATGGAAATTTGGGAAGGGAAGCCAAAGGCACCGCTTTTAGCGCCCTTTCGTTTCGGCATTTCGCAGCTCGGAGAGAACACAAACCCGCTTTAGCCCTCTTCCCTCGGGGAAGAAAGGGTTACTCGAGTCACCGTGAAACCCTGACAGTCACCAGAGACTCCCTCCAGTTAAGAGAAAAACAAACTTGCACCTGGCAACTGCGGCCAGACACGTTTTGGCCAGCTCCTTCGCTTTGTTCTAGCAGCTGCCTCGCTGCTTTGGATGCAGGTGGAAAGAAAAGGATGGACTTTGCTATCTATAAAAATGTTTAATAGCGAGGACCAACTTCCGCCTCACCTCCCCAGGGATCAAAGGTGCTGGGTCGCTTATGGCACGCAGGCAGGCAGGCAGGCAAGGCGAGGCAAGGAAAAGCTGCGCGCCTTCCTTCGAAGCCTGAACACTTGCGCGCGCCGGCCCCGCCGCCTGCCTTGCCTGCCCGCCCGCCCTTGCACCTCATTAAAAATAACAACACAAAAAAGGCGGGAATATCTGCACCTCTGGGAGGGCGCAGGGGAATGCTGAGGAATCTCTCGGCCCTAAACGGGGCAACGGGACGGAGCAGGGACGCAACTCGAGGGCCCGTAGCAGATAATTAATTTCTCCCAAGGGCACGGCGCAAGTCCTCAGCTCGAGCAGCCATTGTGTCTGCTCATTTATGCTAATCCGGGCCGATGGATCACTCCGCAGGCTCCCGAGCGCCGAGCGGGCAGAGCGGCGGCCCTCACAAAGAGCGTGCGGGTTTACGTGCCCCGCCTTTTGTTTGTGAATGGAGAAAAGAAAAAGGTGGCCCAGCTGCCAACCAAGTCACGCTCATTGGGGCTGGATGGAGTCACTGAAGCAGTCGGTGCAAGCTTAAATGGACTCCGGGGGATGGTAGAGGACAGGAAGGCCTGGAGGAACATTGTCCATGGGGTCGTGATGGGTCGGACACAACTTCACAACTAACAACAAATTTATATAAGGACTGAAAATCAAATAGGGACACTTTTTTTTACAAGGATTGTGAAAATGGTTTGAAATTGAATTCTGTAGAAAGCTTAAGGTAGGATTTATCATTGAAGTTGCTTATGGAAGCTACCGAGAAGCTCAGGCAGGGGAAGCAGAGTATAGCGAATAGGAAAGAAATGTGAATTGAACTGCTCTGCAGTCAAACTGGGGAAAAAATGATTTTATTGCTGAAGAGACACCAACATGAAATATAGCATTACTTTGCTTGTGTCAAACTACAGTAGCATAAATGGCTCGTATGAAAGGGTCCTGTCAGACTATATGATGGTGGTGTTATAATTTTGCTTTCGTGAAGATAATTTGCAGTGTTGTCTGAATACTTTTTCTAATGTACTGCTAGCATTGCCATTTCCAGAATAATTCCAGGCTGCAGAAAATATTCTCTCTGTTGATTTTGGTATGGAAAGGTCTGAGACTCCTACACATTAATCCTATTCTCCAGTTTTGTACTCTGTCATTAGCTTTTAACATACAATCGCACTGTTTAAAACCTAGTATAATGATTGCTGTAGTATATACTCTGACAGAGCTGGTAATCATTTACATCAGTAAACTGTGGAATATCCGAGATTGCAGTGGATACGTTCGTCACCCACTTCCCTAGCTATTTTGAAATTAAAGCATCAATGCTAACATAAATACTTGCCTGTTGTTGCCGAGGGCAGGGGGGTGAGGGTTATTGTTTTTACTTTATCTTTATTTTTATTAAAATTTATATGTCTCCCGACTCCCGAAGGACTCTGGGCGGCACACAACATATTAAAACAACATTGAGAAGTTAAAATACATAAAAAACATTCTCCCAACATACAGTTCAGCCCCAAGCCTGCCCGCACAGCCAGGTCTTGAATGCCTTGCGGAAGGGTATTAGGCCGGAAATGGTCCTGATCTCTGGGGGAAGATCGTTCCATAGGGTCGGAGCCATCACAGAGAAGGCCCTCCCCCACGGGCCCACCAGCTTGCATTGTTTCACTGACGGGACCCGCAGCAGGCCAACCCTGTGTGATCTGACCTGGCGCTGGGAGGCAAATGGTGGTAGGAGGCGGTCCCGCAGATAACCTGGCCCTGAGCCATGTACTCTTTTTATATTGGTTTTTTTATTGTTTGTAAGTCGCCTAGAATCCCTGAAAGTAAGTGGACAGCTATATAAATTCTATATATAGAGAGAGAGAAAGAGAAAGTGAGATTGATATAGATATATAAAGACGTGTGTGTGTGTGTGTGTGTGTGTGTGTGGTCTTAATTTCTTTTTTATGATTTGCTTCTACCAGCTCTGCTGCTAGGAGAGAAACATCCTTGGAAGCGGCAATCTCTATTCCCCGCCTGCAGACTCAAGCTAAAACAGATATATCCCTCCATCAGTCAAGTAATGCAATGATATTCAAGATTGACTCCTCGGCTACCTCATACGGCTCATCGGTTTCAGAGAGGATTCTCTTAAGTTACGGTAGGTTTCTTTCTCAATATGAAATATTTTCATCAACAAATAACAACAACAACAACAACAAAAAACCCAGCCTTTTGATTCTGTGTATACTTCTCAATCACACCACAGTTTTGTCTGACTGGAGCTCAAATTTTTGTAGTGACATATATTAACACATTAACAGAGTTGGAAGGGACCTTGTAGGTCATCCAATCTAACCCCCTGCCCAGGCAAGAGACCCTACACCATTTCTGACAGATGACAGTCCAATCTCTTCTTGAAAGCCTCCAGTAATGAAACTCCAACAACTTCTGAAGGAAAGCTGTTCCATTGGTTGATTGTTCTCACCGTCAGAAAATTTCTCCTTACTTCTAGGTTGAATCTCTCCTTGATCAGCTTCCATCCATTATTCCTTGTCTGGCCTTCAGGTGCCTTGGAAAATAGCTTGATCCCTTCCTCTCTATGGCAGCCCCTCAAATATTGGAACACTGCTATCATGCCTCCCCTGGTCCTTCTCTTCACTAGACTAGCCATGCCTAGTTTCTATAACCGTTCTTCATATGTTTTAGTCTCCAGTCCCCTAATCATCTTGGTTGCTCTTCTCTGCACTAGGTTAGGGTGCATATCAATGGGACCCTGATTTAATAAGAGTTCTGCTTGAAGTCACAAGCTTATGTTTTATGTATGTGTTGCAAGTGTGAAGCTTCAACTTCCAAGTGTTGTTTTGCACATATTCAACTGGTATGCTATTGACTAATTCTAGAAAGTTCCCTGACCAGTCTACAGCTTTTCTGAAATCAGCCAAGATCAGTTAAATGCTGCCTAGCTGCAGCCTTATAAACATGAAGCCACAACAGCTGTCCAAAATGATATTACTTTCTTACATACGGTACATCTTAATCAATATTCGGGTGTAGTAATATTTTCCCCTGCTTTAACCTGTAATAGGAGGTGGGGGGGGGAAGAGAGACTATGACCTTGGGGAAATTTGTGCTTCAAATACTCTTTACGTATGTCTGGTAACTGTTAAAATGTTAACGACTTAAACAAAGCATAAGCATAAAGAGGATTTTTGAATAAAATACAATGGAATGAAGAAACAATGATTAAAGAAACTAGTCTCAAAAGTCAGAGAGATAGTGCTTTCCATTTTTAGTTCAATAACAAATATCGTTGTTCTATGTACCGATGGCAAAACTTAAAAGGAAACAAGTCAGCTTGCAAGAATATTGACCTAATTATAGTCCAGGTGCATTATATAGGACACATTTGTACTGTTTAAAGGCACTTATATTTTCTAGAATATCTGTAAATAAGCTGCTTATTGTAAATCACTTATTTGCAGGGTCAAGGATTCCTGAAAACATGTTTACATTCTACATGAGTGAGGGTGATACCACCAAGGTCAGAAACAAAGAATATTTTATTCATTTATGGTTAAAGACCAAACATGATAGTTAAAATGCAGGCATTCAATTAAAACCCACATTTATAACAGAAATTAAGCATAACTAGATTTTATTTAGGTGCAATGAGTTCTCAATTGCTATGTGCGAATTAGGCCACTTTTCCACAATATTTAAAGTACTAATTGTTTAAGTAAGAAATACGGTATTCTGCTGGAACAAACGTGAGTGGTTTATAGTTTGAGGAAAGAAAGACCTCCAAAAACATTGAATATTGGGCAATTCCAGAGTACATGTGACAATCAATATCTGAAAATATGCATAAGCAATCTTGTAAGGGATATTGTATTAATCCATCAATACCACTAATAATAGGATATTAGGTGCACCAGTGTGAAAGTTTTCTGAGGATACAAGAATGTACTAGTAGTGTTTGGGGGTAGTAAAGGGCAGATACATAAACCCATTGTAGCAGCCATGTGAGGTACTAGTTGTCAGGGAATTGTGCAACCAGTGTCCAAATGGAGTCAGAGACACTAACATGAATCTGTGGTTTTATATAAGTAAATATATTTACAATAAATAAGATAGACAAACAGGAGCATAGTCAGGTAAATCAACACAGCAGGAACATCATCAGGTAAATCACAAAGAGCATTCAGGGTACACAGAGGAAAAAGATGGGAAACAAGAAAACTCCCCCTTTTCTCTCACAGCAACCAATTACAGCTCAGATTCCCTTATGCAGTGGCCAGCTCTTTAACCAATTAGCTATAAGTATGTGTTCTTACTCATTGTCCAACCCCTCACTTCTCCAGCTATTAAATTTTAAACACTTTAACAGTAAATCTATACTTTTGTACAAGATCTAACATTCTCCAGTTGACCTACCTTCAGGTTTTAAACCTACAGTGAACCAGATGGAACATAATTTGATCCTTCCATGAGGAAAATACACATGGAAATACCACATATGCCGCAGCCTCCTGCGCTGCAGCCTCCTGCATGTATGTTTGAGCCTCAAACATTATAAAAATGCTGTGCTGGTGTGTAAAAGGATTGATAAGATATCTTCCACATCCAAAACTGAGAAACAAAAGCAAAAGAAATCCAAGATTCAATGCCTGGGGCTTTTTAGATAGCAGACAGTGAGATTATATGGTTCTAAAATTGCTGATCTTCATTATTAGAGCTCTTTTATCTGCAATAAAAGCAACTTATCTGAGCCTTGCCCTTAAGTCTTCACTATTAGCTCAGAGAATTTGAGTTTGATAAAGATGTACTGCTAAGCTTTGCATGAACCTCTGACAATATATAAGTTGTACACTTGCCTTTCTCTAACACTATAATTGATTTTAGGTGCAATACTTTAGTTACAGTTTGACCGTAAAGTGCTTATATTATTATAATGCAAAAAACAGATATTACAGAGGATGGAGTTAATCAATACAGTTAAATGCAGACTGCAGCTGCTTGTACTGTAATGTCACCTTGGGAAAATCCAAAATTTGCAAAAAGAGTAAAGAATATTCAAGAAAAAAAACTAACACAAATTATATGTATAAAAACTCTTTACAACAATTTCAATGCTCATAGAATGATAAGTATTAAAGAATGGAATGCAAATAGTTCTCATTTAAAATTGCCTTGTTTCGCAACCAAAGTTATGCCAGCACTGCAGTGGTGGGATTCCAAACTTTTTCCTACCTACTCTATGAGAGCGCACAGCACTCAAAAACCGCCCTCTGCGTCAGTGGTAGTGAGGTAAGCTGTTTTTTTTAGCTCAGCTGAGGTGTGGCAATCCGCTCTGTCATGCAAATTAGCTGAGCTAAAAAACAAGGGAATATAGGACAGGAAAGGGCAGGAGCGGGTGGGGGGGGGCAGCCAGAGGTGGTATTTGCCAGTTCTCCAAAGTACTCAAAATTTACACTACCGGTACGCCAGAACTGGTCCGAACCGGCTGAATACCACCTCTGTGGCACTGAAAAAAAACTTTATGACTTCACACTTAAATTGCAACATCCCAGTTACATGATTGACATTTGCGTGCTTCGCAGCTAATTTATGACAAGCATAGGAGAAGCCAGCAATAAAATTACAAGTCATGGACACGTGTCACTTAATGACTATGGGAGATTCACTTAACAACCATAGCAGAAGTGAAGTTGTAAGCCTATTGTGGTCAGTTGATGTGCTGCTTAATGGCCATGTAACTTATCAACAGAATTGCCCAATTGTGGATGATAAGCAAAAACTATTTGATGATTCTGAAACTTTTCAAAATTGGAATATCAGCTATACTCACTTAGTGGCTGTAATATCAGCCTCATTACTTAGTGACTGCAATTCTCGTCTCAATTGCCATTCTAACCAGAGGACTGTATGTATCGACACACAGACACATAGACACAGACACACACACATATTATTGATACATCCTAAAAGGATAAAAAAATATTTTGTTTTCTCCTCAGTCTGATCCATTTGGCTATTTCAGCACATATGCATAGAAATCAGTCCTGCTTTTTTTGTCTCCTCTTTGTCCCCACATTATAGAGATCCATTTCTGTAACAGTACATTCCTGTAGGATAGTGTTGGGATTAAAACTGTTTGAGGTCAAAGGACTTTTGGATTGATCACTGAAAGAAGTGTAGAAAGACTCTGACTCCTTTGTAAAAAGTTCAAATATTTATTTACAAGCAAAAAAGAATAAATTAAAATAATAAATGCTATCAATAGTCCTAATATTATTTATATATGTACAAGAGTGAAAGGCCTCTGGCCTATCTATCTAGATACCTCAGTAACCTTCTCTAGTTGCCAACTAACTACCTCAGTAGATAGTGACTGGATTCCCTGACAAGAGACAAGGATCATGGGCCGCCCCTTTATATACCCTCAGGTAACTCCACCTCTCTGGTGGGGTGATATTGACATAAGATGGTATGATGGGTGAAGAGTTCAGGTCACCATCTGCCACTAAATGTGCCAACTGTCATTTTTACATTTTATGAAAATGGTACAGCAATATTTTTCTGACAGACCCCTTCTTTGCTGACCATTGGACTAAATTACATTTACATATATACAATTATTCCATATGTAGGCACATATGTGTATGCAATCTCTCATGGTCTGCTATGGGCAAGGGTTTTGTGAGTAGGTCGGCGATTTGCTCCTTTGTGGGGCAATACTGAAGGGTGATATAATTTAGTTTCACTAATTCCCTAACATTTTTATACCGGATGTCGATGTGGCATGATTTAGATCCAGAGGAATTATTTTGGGCTATTTTAATGGCCGCTTCGTTATCCTCCATCACCAAAGCAGGGAGAGGTGACTGACCCCAGATTGACCTCCTCGATTAAAGAGCTGAGCCAGGTAAGAGTATTGCATGCCTCAGAGAGGCATGCGTACTCGGCTTCCACAGTGGAGCAAGAAATAAATTGCTGTTTGGCCACTTTCTAATATACTGGGCTCCCACTGATGAATATGATATAGCCTGAAGTGCTCTTCCTTGATTCTGGATCTGTGGCCCAGTCAGCATCCGCATAGCACTTCACTTCAGGAATATCACCTGTCTAGGGTTCAATGGATAGCGCCACATCAGTTGTTCCTCTAAGGTACTTGAGTAGGCGCTTGACAGTGGTCCAATGGAAGGTGTTTGGACGTTTAGCATGTCTGGCCAATAGGTTCACACTCAGTGAAATGTCAGGCCTACTCCAGGTACACAAATATAGCAATGACCCAATTACTGATTGGAAGAGTTTTGCATCAGTGAATTCTGGGGCTTTCTTATGGGCCAAATTAAGGAAGTCCATCTGCATGGGAGTACCAATAGGTTTCGAATTAGCCATATTGCATCTGACCAGAAGATCCTCAATCATATGTTTCTGTGTCAGAAGAAACCTCTTCTTCATTCTGGTGATTTGTACTCCCAGATATTGGTTAATTTGACCTAATCATTTTAGAGTGAAATGCCTCCTCAGAGCATTTGCAAACTCATCGCCCATTAATTTACTTGGACCAATGTAAATTATGTCATTCACATATATTAATACTTTTTCCTGCCCCCCATTATACCCCCTAGTCAAGACACAATGATCAGCTAGTGAGGTAATAAAACCCATTTGGTTAAGAATTTGGATCAGGTGACCATACTATAATTTACCTGACTGTCGTAAACCATAGAGGCCCTTATGTAGCAGTCATGTCTTATCTTCCTGGTCATCAAAGCCTGGTGGGCCTCTAACAAAAATTTGTTCATCAAGGTCTGCATGCAAATATGCAGGTTCTACGTCAAATTGCAAGACCTCCTCATTCATAGCTGCTGCTGCTGCCAAGGCTGTCTTGACACTCTCAGGCCTGACCATGAGCAAATAGGTCTCATTGTAATCTTCAAGATAATGCTGCACGAAATCTTGAGCTACAAGGCGGGCCTTGTACAATAGAGTGTTTTCAGGTAATGTCTTAACCCTGTACACCCATCGGGTGCCAATGGCCTTCTTCCCTTCAGGTACAGGGCATGGGATGAAGACATTCAACCTCTTCAGGCAATGCATTTCTCTCTGCATAGCCTCCCTCCATCTACTCTGTTCTTCCTTGGGAAGTTGCAACACATCAGAGTAGTTTTTGGGACGGCAGAGATGTGATTTACAATGGCAATGTGTCCAATTTCGTATTTTTTGGGCGGTTTGCCCTTGTTGGTGCGCTTAGATCTGCGCACTTGTTGCCATCCATCTCTGCCTTGACTATCAGTAGAAGTGCAGGGCCTTGTAGCCTGTGGCGATGCATCAACACCTGGTGCAGATGCATCTGCAGCTGACCTAATTGGTTCCTGACTTTTTGAGGTTGGAGTAGTGCCAGGGGTGGTAGGGGTAGCGATGCCACTATGTGGGATATGAAGGTCAGGATCATTTGAGTGAATCCTGGACCAATTGGCATCCTCCTCAAAAGTTGCAGAGCATGAAACTACTACTCTGCCCCCCCGATCCTCGAAACGATATGTCCTAGAGACAGGGGCATATCCTAGGAAACGCAATCTTCTTGAAACCTCTTCCGCCGTTCGCCTTTGTTGCTTAAGGGTGTGCACCCACACAAAGGACCCAAACGTGCGAAGGTGCCCAAGGTGAGGTTTCCTTCCATAGACCAGAAAATAAGGGGTCTGGTCTATTGCACTACTCCAAGTTCTAATGAGCATGTAGTTGGCAAAGAGTATTTCCTCTGCCCAATAGCCCATGCCAACATCCGCATCTTTCAAGACGCTGCGCATGATGGTTTGGAGAACACCATTTCTCAGTTCAATGACCCGGTTCTGATTTGGAAAAAATGGAGTTGTCTTTTGGTGCCTGATTCCATTCTGTTCCATCCAGGCCTGGAACTCCTGGGACATAAATTCTGTCCCTTGGTTGCTCTGGACCTGTGCAACATGAGTTTTGTGTTGAGCCAAAACCAAATTGTAAAAGTTTTTAAATTTCTGGAAGGCTTCAGACTTCTCTTTTAAAAGATAGACATAGCCGTAGCTGCTATGATCATCAACAACAGTCAAAAAATATTTTTCCTTCCTCAAAGAGGCTGGAAAAGGGCCTACAATATCAATATGCACCAGCTCAAAGTTATACCTTGCCTTGCTGGTAGAGCATTGGGTGTGGCTGCTGTTTTAGATTTGGCTGCTTTACAAATCAAGCAGTCCAGAAAAATATCACACTCTTTTAATTTGAGGCCCTCTGAGAAATCCAGCATTTTCTTAATTACTGGAAAAAGTGCATACGCCTATGGAGCACATGGACACAATCCAAGTGAAGAGGCCTGCCAATTTCAATGCTCTTCACTTTCTTAATTTTGGGGTAAAATTTTGCAGACTTCCCTGATGCAGAACTGTCTGCTTTAGTGTCACCTTTCAATATTGCCCACTTTGGTTGACTATTTCCCCCTTTTTTTAGTTACAGGAGCATTTTGGAGAACCATGGGATCTGCCCTGGGTGTTGGTTCATTTGAATTTTTGGGCCCATTCTTTACAACCTCAGTCAAAGGCTTGGGCCTTAAGTATGGCAAATCATCTATTACCATGATTTCATCTAACTATTTTCCCATATTACATGATCATTACCCCTTTCAAAAGTTATTTTGTAGCCTGCTTTACATAACTGTATAACACTGGAATATTGTTTTTGAAACTAGATAAATATAAAACCTCAGTTACATTTCCCAATTCAGGTATGTACACAGTGCTCTCCCCAACAGATCACGTTTGAGCCAGTTGCCACCTGCACTGTGGAATCTGATTGGCGTATTGATTTGAAGACGTGTTGATCGCAGGTGGTGTGGCTAGTGGACTCAGAGTCTAGTAACCATAAATGTTGGGCCTTGGAGTTTAGAGGTTTGTTCATCTTCAGAGTGGTTCAGTTTACAAAGGAGGGTCTGGGGCCACCCCTTCCTTTGCCTTTCCCCCTTCTATAGTTGGTGCCCCTAGTATTTGGTGTGGCAGAGTTTAGATTGGGGTGTTGAGTGCACTATTGCTGAAAATGACCTTCCTTGCCACAGGTAAAGCACCTTGGGATGATGGCATTCACACATTCATTGTGGGTGGGTTTTCGATGTGGTTTAAAGTCCCTCCTTGGAGGGGCACTAGCCTTGCGCCTATTTTCCTCTTCATTCAAACATGTGGCTAGATACTCTAGAGTCAACTGCTCAGGGATTAACCCATCCATTGTGGTTATAAATCCCGACCAACTTTGGTCCAAAGATCCCAGAATTATATTACTTAATGTTGTATCTGAAATTTGACTCCCTCTCTGCTGTAACTCTGTTCTCATGGCTATCATTCTTCCTACATATTCAGCCATGTTCCCTTAATTTAGACCTTAATTTAGTATTGTAAAAATTCCTCCAGAGTCTACTTGTGGCTCCCACAGTATTGCTATGGTATCTATTGTATAATAGTACCCCATATCTCTTGTACCCTTTTCTCATTGGGGATAGCAGGATAAATGGCACTGTCTAAAGAACCCATTAGTCTGGTATATGCCTTTAAGTGTAATTGCTCTACCTCATCAGACCAGGGCTCTGCTGAAGGTTGTGTAATTATCCCAATTGTCTCTTCACTTAATAGGACAATTAGAATCTCATTTGCCCACCTACTATAATTCTCCCCAGACAATAACAGTTTTTGTACATTTAAATGAGTTATATTGCTTGCTGGGATTGGTGGGCAGGTTTCTTAAATTTAAATACATTTTCAGAACCTGGTGGAATGGGGATTGTAATTCCAGGAACAGATTCATGATTAAAAGAGGCTTGTTTCAGAACCTGGACAGCTCCCTGGCCCCTTTTAAAAAGGTTTTTAAAGGACTATTCTGCCTTTGGGCTATACCAATCTATGTCTTGGTTGTTGGTGATCAACATTTATCCAGAAAAGCAATTTCTACCCCAGCTTCAGCCACTTCCTCAGCAAATTCAAGTCCTGGCAATCAACATACTATAGAGGCCATGCTTCAGCAGGAGAAGGCAAATCAAGCACAGTTAGAATTGAAGATGATGTTGCAAACATTAATAGTGACTGTGCATGCTATCAAGGATGACGTAAAAGACATGAAGATTGATTTAGGTAAATGGATGAGAGAGTGGAGAAATGTCAACAAATAATGGAGAAAAATGACCAATGAATACAGAAGGTTGAGGAGAAGACCAAACAGATTGAAAGATGGGAGAGATGGATGGTAGATTTGCACACTCAGAACAAGAAAAGGATAGAATAATAGCTATCCTAGAAATGGACCGAGCTGGTTTTTATCTTAGATTTCAAAATGTAGAGGAAGACAAGGGAGAAAATCTGGCAGAAATAATGACAGGGCTCTTGGCAAAGGCTTTGGAGATGGAAGAAGATACAATTTTGGGGAGATATAGATGAAATTTTTAGGGTGCACACCTGCTTTGCAATGAGGAATAAATTATCTAGAGAGGTACATGTCAGATTTACAAAGAAAAAGATAAGAAATGAAATATTACAGAGAGTATGGGAGGAACCATTAAAGTACAGAGAGAAGGAGATAATAGTTTTAAAACAGATACTGAAGAGAATTAGGGATAAGAGAAGAGAATACATGTTCTTGACAAAAGAATTAATTAAACACGGCATGAATTTTAGATGGCTAATTCCAGAAGAGGTTTTAGTTACATGGATGCTGCAAAAATATAGATTGGATACAGTTAATAAAGCTGAAGCTTTTTTCAACAATTTTCTATGACCACTAGGGGCAGAAAGACTAGAGGAGAGAGAGAAGGATAAACAACAGGGTGGAAATTTAACAGAATGAGAGAGACACAACAGGTAGAAGTTGCTGGGACACAAGAGGGAGCAGATACCATACTTGGCACAAAACCAAAAGAACCAAGAGAGGCAAGGACAACAAGAGTGACGAATCCTACTTATAAGTTATCATGGAATAAGAAGTAAAATTGATATCAATAAACATAAATGGACTGAATTTGATAATTAAAAGGAAAAGGACACTTAATAAATTGCAACAGTTAAAATTGGAAATAATCTGTTTACAGGAAGTCTATATTAAAAAACATAACAGTAAAGTACTAGAATATCCTAAAATTGGGGAATTATATGCTTCATTGGTGCAACAAAATATGAGAGGAGTAGTACTATATATAAAAGACACAGTTAAATCTAAATAAATTTTCATGGATGAAGAAGGAAGAATGGGAAACAAACACTGTTGGTAGCAATGTATGCCCCAAACACCAGACAAGATGACTTTTACAGGACTTTACACAAGAAAATAATTGAATTAGAATATGAAAATGTATGTTTCTTGGGAGATTTTAATGCAATTGTGGATATGAAATTGGACTATAAAACAGAAGCTGTCAATAAGAAGAAGAGGAGAATTCTCCCGAAAGCATTTTTTACAAAGGTGGATGAATTGGGTATCTGAGATGGCTGGCGAGAAACACATCCCTAGAAAAGACAATTTACATTTTATTGAAATAGACATTCATCATGGTCTAGAATAGATATGATGTGGACATCAGCAGATTTAATAACCAATACACAGGATATAAATATTGAGACAAACATGTGGGTGGATCATAATCCAATAATAGTGACCTAGAAAGGACAAAGAAAGAAGTTGAGATGGACAATGAATCAAACTATATTACTGGAAAAAGAATTTGTTCAATTTATGGAGAGAGAATTGGACTTTTTCTTTAAAGAGAATAAAAACGAGGATACCTCGA
>JANHJO010010030.1:75893-98780 GCA_032468235.1 Pseudoxyrhopus heterurus
CTGACATTGTAAACCGCTTAGAGAGGGTTGCAAGCCCTGATAGGCGGTATATAAATACAGTGCTATTGCTATTACTCTGGATCCACAAGTACTTTCTCTGTATCTCTGGCTGCCCTTTAAAGGCACCCCACCTTTCCCCAGGCAGACGAAGGAGTCATGCAGGTTCAGAAAAATATACATCTGAGTTGCAGTTTCACCATCTCAACAGACTGCATGCAGAATTATTAAAACCTTGCCATATTGTCCCATGAGAATATAGATGATTCTCTACATAGACTTGTATTGTATGAAACAAGAATTTGGTTATCTTAGTTTTGAAATGGCAGAAACAGCCCTGACTTAAAATAGGTGAACCTTACAGATTCTAGTATTTTGCAAAACTAACAGAAGAAAACGATATAGTCAAATGACATTCTTGACGGGTTTGCTAAAATGCCAGCTTATCTAAGTTTTTAAGAGCTACAAGGGTTTTAAGAACTGCAGGGAGTTTTTAAAATTTTTAGGTTTTAGTTTTTTATCTAAATTTTATAGTTTTATATAGTGTTTTATATTTTATATTCTTTTTATGACTGTTTTATTGTTTGTTTGTTGTGAGCCGCCCGGAGTCCTCCGGGAATGGGACGGCATAGAAATACCAACAAACAAACAAATAAATAAATCTAAGGTAATAAACAAGCAGTTAATTTTTACAAAATGCCACACTTTATTTATCTACAAGGCAGTACAGTGTATTATAAAAAGTGCAGACAAGGCTGCACCTAATTCTATTAAGGCAGCAATGTCTGACATAAAAAAAGAATCCACTTTCTCTTCCCATTGAGAAAAATTCAGATATGGCATTCCCAAGGCCATATTTTTCTTTTTGAATTGTGCGGAGTCCAACTGTGGAATTTTTAAACATGAGACAATAATTGAAGACGTAAGGATTGTGTTCTCCCAAAATACTAAAGATCTGTATTCTATGTTTTCTAAACCTTTTTAAAATACATACACGTAGGTATATAAAATTCTCAAGAAGTGTTTCAAAATATTGCTTGTCCAGGAAAAGAGGGAGCATCAAAACAATATTGCAAAAATCAGAAATGCTAGTGCATAGTCAAATAGCTACTTGCTCCCCGACTAGGGTTTTATTTTTTATATAAAACTTTATGGTCCTTTAGTAGTCCATCTACATGCTGCAAGTCTTCAGCAGCAAAGAACATTACAAATTAAAAAGAAAAACCCAACCCCAAGTCCATTTGGCATTTACAAAATTAAATTACTGAATAAAAATATAATTTGTTTTCATAAAACTATGCTTCATACAGTAAAAAATAAAAAATAAAAGCAAGCTTTTCTTAATAAAAAAGGAGAAGCTATCTAGATCTCCATTAAGAACAGTACTTCAAATAATTAAAGGTAAGTGAGCATTTACAGACAAGGTATGCCCCACCTTAACTTTTATAGTAGCATTTGCAGTAATGCTTTTCTTGCAGTATTTCAGACCAGGACATTTGTTCAATGATTTTAGCATAAGTTACTGATTTGAGTGCCAGCTCTTGAAAAGAAAAAAAACCCAACAAAAACCTAGGCAACATTTTTACTGGCACTGGAACTCAGGTAGCAACTCTTCACTGTATTAATACTGTGCACTTGATCTCCCCAAACATTTTTAATCATTTAAAATCACCATGTTATTAAAATCTGCATTATTAATAACTGCGTAAAATTCAATACCTGATAACTTAGTACAGTAAAGCATCATCAATGTAAGAGAACTTTGATTTGTCCATTTTCCTTTTTAAAGTTGGGTGAATTCCAACCTGATTAATATATGCTTTTGTGAATGTATGCACTTTGTGCTGCTCCCAAATGTTGTACCGTAACAACAAACAAACAAATATACAAAAATGTTTTTCTCCCATGTAGAAGAATGGTAAATCTAAATCAACTGTTAAGTGTTTTGAAAAGAGAACGTAATGCTTGTGGGTGGACTTTTACATGACCAGAGTTCGAGCTGAGAATGCACCCATGTATTTGCGTGCTGGGTCGGAAAAAGTCAGCTGATCTTCCATCTTCCCGCAGAAAGCTGAATCCCATGTGTTGCTAAAATGCTGAAGACAAAAAGAAGAGAGGAGAATTGAGAAACAGGGTTTTTCTTCTCCAAAAACTTAACACCTAGGAGTGTGACATTGAGAAGGGGGAAGTCCAAAGGCTGCCATACAAACCACAATGATAACATGACAATGGAATGTGTCACGACACAAGCCTTGGCCTTTGTACATGCATCTTGACCTCAGATACCTAAATCAAGCGTATGGAATTGTAATACATGTTTCATCACTTGTCCCTGTCTTAGATATCCCAAGGGAAGTCAATGGATTTCAATCTAAAACACATAAGCAGGGTCCCTTTGGGAAGCAATACAATACTCAGGAGGGGACTTAGTCTCATGTAAAGACCAGTCAAGAAGAGCTCAACCCTGACCTCCAAAAAACCTGTTTACTCTAATTTGTTACTAGCTTTCTAAGTAAGTTGGCACTCTCTCTCCAATCCACTTTGTTCATAAGATCAAACTTCTGATTGCCTGGACAAGAACACATCATTACATTTTGATTAGGAATCCCTTATTCTCCCCAAAGACTTCCATTACAATTGCTAAAATAATAGGAGTCATGCCAGAAGATTATAATGTTTTCTCAACCTTTTATTAAGCTTTGCGAATGTGAACAGGAACAAAGTTCTATGTTTTGTGCCTCTAAAAGATGAGTATTGTTGGTTGCTTTTGATCTGGTTGTCATGTTATTTTCAGGACATTGCTATGAAAATAATTCTGATGTTGCAATGTGTATATGAATCATAGGGTGCAGCAGATAACATGAAATTCAGAGTTATGATAAAATGCATGATAGATTCAACATGACATCAGTCTCCATTGTCCTGTGCTAAAGGAACCAGTGAAACTTAAGACTGCCTTCTTCTATATCACCTTGCTTGGATGTTAAGATTCTTTAAGGCTCTTCTGATGCATAAGAGAAGAAATAACAACTGCAAACTTCCCATGTGCTCTTTTAGGTACGCTGTAGGGGAATATGTGCCTGAAGTCTTTCTTTTACTTCTCCTCGTCCTCCTTTGACATTATTTATATTTGTCTGGGCCCTTTCAAGTTTTTAGGCTTTGGCCCCCAAGACACCGGGCATTGTGTGCTTTAGCAGACTGCTGCTGCTTTTAGAACTGCTATCTATTCTGCATGTCTTGAACTGAAAAACAGTGTATTAAAACCAAGCTAAAACTTAAGAATATTCCAAACTAAGAAAGAAGCAACAAAATCTTTATATTAATGCACAAAAGGAGGGCCAGTCTTGTAGGGGGAAAGGTGAAAGACCTGCCAATAGAAATAGAATTTTTTTTAACTACAGTCTGTGCCTGCGATGTTTACAAAAGTTGAAAACTCAACACAATACTGTGTTGGAAAATGATAAACTTGTTCTGTAGTCTTGCAAGCTATCTCTTGCTGCCTCCAGTCATCAGGAAGACCAAAAATGTCAACGTACTATGGAATTTGCTGATAAAGATAAGTATTGCTTTCTTCTAACCCATTTGTTAAAATTTACTGCTAGGCAGTCAGACCTGGTACTTTCACAGCAGCAATTCCAGCAACCCTAATTGTAAAACCTGCAAAGACACACAACTGCCTATCTCTGTGACAGAAAAGATACATTATGACATGGAATACTATATATGTTTTTTAAACATGGTCATTGACCATCCAAATTCATACAGAGATTTTTGTGACTGGGATCTCCAATGCCATTTAAACTGTACATCCATCAAAATAAGTTTTTCGATGAAGCAACACTTACTTATTCTAGAGCTTGGTAATGGTCCTTAATCAGGACATTCCCATATCAAAATGATACGGTGCAATGCAAGCATTAGACAAAGATAAAATTTATCCATTTTTCCCCAATAGTATTACTACCTTGAATATGCTGCAGCAGAACTAAAATACAATTTAACCAAGAATCGATTTTCAGATATAATTCCATAAAACTCCATACCAGAGATATAAAACTCCATAAAATTAAAATAAATCAAAATCATCTAAATCCCCACAGAAGAAAACAAGTGATGTGACAAAGAGTTTAACCCTCTAACGTGAACCTGAGTTAACTATGCATTTTTTTCTTGATCTATATCTCTCCCTTAGTTCTTCTTTGGTCTTCAGTAGGCCTGTCATTAAGCAATCAACCTTCATGTCAAAAACAGTCCAAATATGTAGCTATGAATTTGTAAAACAGCACCCTCCCACTAATAGTTTTTTTTTTCTTACACAGCATAATCCTCCGCAAACCACAGTCAAGGGCAGGTGTGACATACATTTTACCTCAGATATACCACAGTTCTGTCCCTCTTCATGATTTCACTAGACAGCCTCCAATCTCTTGAGAAGCTGGTTAAACTTCCAGTAATTTTCAACACTGTGTAACTCCACTGAGTCAGATCTGCTCAGGGGAAATAGCAGCTGCTGCCCGAATGACTGATCTTTTTTTGTAAAGGATACTGGAAACCCAAAAATGGTTCTGATCATGGAAAATGATCAGCTTCTGGTAAGATCTGCAGGGAGTAGTGGCAGCAGTGAATGTTCCTTGACATGATATGAGATAAGGCATAAAAGAAAGTGTTCCATGTCCCTTCTAGTGATTGGCTAACAGGTTTCCTTCTTTTAACAAAGAATAGCAGTCAGGTATATTGACTAAAATATACATCCAGAATTATTGGCCAAAACTGCCCGTCTGTCAAACTAACAGAAAGGATTAAACAGATCTGATTTAACTGAGAAGTTGATAAATACTGTCAGAAAGTGACTGTGTGAGTTTAATATTGAACAGAAGTGATAAAACCTATGCCAGAAACTATTATCTGATTTTGTCTACTCTGTGTAGAAAATTGGATTAACAGAAACACACATACACATTTTGTATATGGAAATAGAAATTCTTAGGTTAGGGATTGCTGCATATGACCTTCTAAAAAACAGTGATATGCGAGAACAAGAGATGAGTCTTGGGCAAAACTCTGCAACACTCTGAATCAATTGTAATTATTTGATGATTATGAGCACTGTATTTTTGTCTGTTTTGAAGGTTTGATTTTAGCTTTAGTCTATTTGCATGACAAAAGAATGAATATAAATATAAAAACGTGATTGTTGAAATGATTATTTATGATGAAAGATTGAATTAGTAAAGAATTCAAGGATGATAAACATTTCTGGATCATTTTTAATTTTTGGTAGCGTGAAGAATGAAATTTGGGGGAGGGGATGAAAATGCAAAAAAGTAGAGGAAATGAGATAACTGCAAGAAAAAAATGAGTCTTGTATGAAAAAATATTAAAGACATATTAGTCTTCCAGCAGAAAATATGAGAAATATTTAAAAAATGCATATTAGAGTATGAGTGATAGAAAAAGAAAAGGTATTATATGGTATGTATATAGAGAAAGATCATTGAACAGAACAAGAAAGGCTTCTTCCTTGGAGGATTACGGCTGAAAGAGACAGAGAAAAAACTGAGAGGTTTTGATGAAAATAAAAAAAATTGAGAGAAGACAGTTAAAAATCACCTGCAGAAATGAATGGAATTAAAAGCAAAAGTGATAAAATTGAATTCTGATGAAACAGTCATGAGGGAAGGCTGGAAGGTGTGTTTCAGAGATTTGTATAGGAATACGTTGGTGTACAAGAAACTAATAAAACGCTTTGAGAATACTGAAAAAATAGTAAGGATGCTAATGTAGATTATATAATGGAGAAATCTTAAAATACAATTGTGATTTACTTATGGAGTAGCTGCGCAACTTGCTAAATGTGGCTGTGAGGACTGCATTTATGGCTGATAACTGGAAGACTACAGTAATTGTTCCCTCTTTTACACTCTATAGCACGGGTGACAAATTCAATTGTGTCATGTGACGTATTGTAACATATTGTGACATTTTTTGCCTTTGCAGAGCAGGGGTGGGCATGGCCTGCTCTACAGTCTGTAAAAGCTATGCTGTAATGCAACCAAATTACATGTTCAAGCTTCAAGATTCTGTGGATTGATGACAACTCAACTTCTGAACAATCTTTACTCGTATCCAAAAATTGAATGAGAATAGATCAAAGGGTACAGGAATGTATTTCAGCTTTGAACATTTTATAAAATGATTTATGGAAACTTTAAGGTATATACTCTACTGTACCAGGTCCAAGTTTTTCATATGGTTCATTATTTGCTAGAGAAAAGGCATATGTTATTCCAAAATGACAAATGTCCCTGTATGACTGCTGCCCTTGTTTCACATGATATATAATGTAAACAGTGGCCTGACCTTTTTTTATCTAAAACCTACAGAAATGAGTAAGGATTGATATTCATTACAAGCACTCTGTGACCTGATAATTACCAGGCATAGTCACACCCTAAGGCTCATCACAACTTTGGGATTCTGTTTGTAAGCAAACAGAGATAGTTGATTTATGAGAACAAGTCTGAATAGTTTCCCTTTCAAAGTGTTTGACAAGTTTCAAAGTAATGATGGTCTTACTTTCTTGCTCTTCATTATTTTCTAGGCTGAGAATGCTATCTCATTTGTAATATTACCAATGTTTTTGTGCGAACTAATACTGAAGCAGATGCATTGTATTAGTTACCATTTGCAATTCTATATAAAAATATTCACGTCGCTCTCATAGGAGCTGGGAATAATTTCAATTGTTATGATATGTCAGGTTTAGAAGTTGGTTTGCACACATGAGCCCTTGGAATTCTCAGCTATTAATTTCATACTTGTTTATTCACATGCAGACACATTCATTTCGAAAACAGATGAACGTTAAATAGCCCTTCTTGACTTCTGGTAATATTTCACTAGTCTATTTATTTTTTATTAAATGGATTGAGATTGCTAACTGCTCATTTTATAATATAAAGTTATAATATTAAATGATGTTAAAGCAAAACAGAATAAAACTAATCTGGAAGAAAGAAAATTATTTCTTTCTAAGGCACAAGTACTGTAGTTGCATGGATGCTTATTAGGGTAAAACAAAAGCTTTGGATCCTACAAGAAGAAGGGAAGGAAAAGTCACAATCAGATTTTGCTAGACACTAATGAAAACTTCCAAACCCTCTGAAATTATGACTAGAGCTTACTTGCTTACAGGGGAATAGAAAAAGATCTCCACAGCCAAGGAGATACTACTGAAACTAATGACTTTTTGCTATCTATAGTGAACAGAATGCTGCTGCTTTTGTTCCGTCTCGTTGTCTTCTTGAGATGATTGCTCAAAACCAAAACATGCTGCCTAAATACTGACCCATTTTCTAGCCAGGTTTGGTTTTTGTGATCTAATCCTATAGCAGCCATCCTTGGTCTGCATGCCCCCCTGTACTACACATCTGCAGTCCCAGAATAAATTATAATGGCCATGCTAACTATATAATTCTAGGAGTTGTAATCCATCCATCTTGGAGCATTCTCACAATGGGGAAGGTTTTCTTGCAGGGATGCTTTGTTAGTCAACATTAGCATCCAGATACTCCCCCAGTTTCCTTCTTAATGATGCTCAGTAATAGATGTTTAGGATTCCACTCACTTAAAGCTGCCCCTCATTAATAATGGCCTTTACCATAAACCACTAAATTTTCACTAACTGCCATGTGACAATGCCATACACGGATCAAGGCAACAGTGCTCCTCATGTTTCTATTTCCTTCTTTTCAATAGTCTAATTGGGGCTATTTTTAACTTGGTCGTGCCCCATCAATGGCGGCCTGCATGTTTTGCATTAGACCATGGAAATTGTGGGAAATCCTTGTTATCCTCTCACCCTCTCTTACAAAACACATTTCTTTTTTTCAAAGCATTTTTTAGAAGTTAAAATATGGATAACAAAGGTAAATTTTGTATGTTTACATTATATTCGCACACTACCATCAAACCATGGAATATTTTCAGCTGTGTCACTCTTAGTTCATTTTGTTACATCATTAATCCTACCTGCATATCCTTCTTCTGGCAACCAAATTATCTCACTTATCCTGTAACTGTCTTCTGTTGCCTCAGGGGAAAATGAACAGTAAACAAACTCTCCAGAGTTTAACTGGGATATCCAGTTAAGTAAAAGTGAACCTCCAGGGAAAACACAGCAGTAAAGGCAAGATTGTGCAAAGGTGCTTTCTTAAACCTACTCAACCTAATGGCAGATTCACATATTACATTTCCCTGAAAATAAGTACTCATGAAACAAAGCTGGGTCAAACCAGTCTTGTCTCATCTGCCATTGTCTATGCTAGGGAGCTCCAAATATTTTCAGTAAAAAAATTTTTTTAAATATGCCTCAAATTTATTATATATTGGTATACAGGAAGAACATATTAGAATGTCTATTCATTCATGTATGTATAGTGAAAATATAGCCTAATATATAGAAATAATTTTGCACATTGAATGTAGCATAGCTAAATGTTTTTCTTAATCTTCAAGAGTAATAAAATGAACTAATGAATTATCTAGCTGTCCAAGCCTAGTGAAGTCAACACTATTCAATCAATTAGTCTAAGTTTAAGATATTTTCTCCTCTGATAGTGGCAGCACTTCTTTATCTCTCTCTGCAGTCATTTAAAAATTATTATGACCTCCAAAGCCCCTAAGGTGGGTTTTGCTGAATTATGGTGCTTCTGCAGAAAAATATTATCTTCGAGCAACACTTATATGAAAAGTTTATTTCAAACAGAATCCCACCCATCTATCCTACTTCTACATCTGAATTGTTAAGTTTCCATAAGCAAAGGAGACAACCGCTAAAGCATTTTCACTGCATGAGAACATGGACTACTTAATAGCTTCTAGATCCTGATTAGAAAGGGGAAATGGATCAGGAAGTACACCATCTGAGTTCCCACATTCAATGATTTAAACAACTGCACACAAACAGATTTACAGTCTAAAAGTCTCTGGCTATCCAAGAACTGGAATGGGAAAAAGCCCATTTATTTCCCATTTGTGAGTTCACACTAAAGAAACAACAATCTAATGCCAACTTTAAGTTAAGGTAACAAGCCATTTCTGTTTCATTTACTTAGGGAATAATTGTTTCTAATGTACTTATTTACATAAATAGCAGTAATAAAATAGTCTACATATTCTGTTGGCTCAGCTCTGTAGAAGTGATTATGAATAAATTCTCATGAACTTGGCCAACATAGCAGTAATTGTTGTCTAATTTTGCAAATAGCAAAGCCGGAGGCAAATTTCCATGTGTTATGCCTACGAGACACTTTCAAGCATTATCACTTCCTTAATAGGTGAAATACAGTAGATTTTCATCATTAGGTCATTTTATGTCGGAACAAGAATGAAGGATATGAATCTAATCTTGTGTACAATAGTTATCCCAGATTCTACTGAACAGCGAGAGTTGTTTCTTATCATTATGTTCTGCTTCCAGGCTTCCTGTAGGTATCTAGCAGACTGCAGTGAGAAACTTGATAGTACACTAGACACAGATTTTTGATTTCATCTTCTGTTTATGATTATAAAAAATGCAATGTATATCCAACTATCCGGGAATAACGTAGCTTATTTCAAAATGATTTATTATGAGTGGACATCCACAAGATTGTACTGCAAAGGTTTTTATATCAGTTTTCTATTGGAAGCTAATTAAAAGAGTCAAGAGTCAGAGCACTGATCCAGCTGGCTCAGTATTTTCCATGCAGACTACCAATGTGGTTTTGTAGAGAGAAGTTCTTTTCAAGTCTATCTGAAGATATCTGGTACTGTATTAGATACGCATTCCCATTCATAACAAGTCTGAGTTCTACCATTCAAAAAGGCAAATCCTGCAGTGTTTGCTACTATTCCATTCAACTCAAAACTCAGACTTCAAATTGAGTTTCATGTGGTTATCTGGTTGAAAATAACCTGATCTGAGGAAGTTCATATTTCATTGTTACAAAAACAAGGACACCAGAAATGGGGAGTCAAAAGACATCAATGTTTCTTGGCTTCCTTTTCCTTTACACTTCAACAGGGCACCCTAAATCACTTCCCACTCCACACATATAGACTGCAGAAGGAAAGAATGCCACTTTTCCACTACTGTCAACAAAAGTCGACAGGTTCAGTTATAATGTTTTCCCAAGAGCTTCTTGTTCCTGTAGAAATATTCTACTTGGTCAATAATACTGGATTCAATAGCTAATTAGGTTTGTGTTAAATTCTTATACAAGCACATCTACAACATTTTTCCCTTATACAATAAAATGAGATCTTCAAGCTTTACGAAGTATTCTCTGAATTTAAAGAATTATTTCTCTATTAAGAAGTAAGTTCAAGGATTATCTATGGAATTTTAAATTTTCATTAAAAATTAATGAAAATTTTTACCTGAAGCGGACTACTTGATGATCTAGTTCTATGAAATGTGAATAATTTATGACTGTTATCTTCTTCTGATGTAGGCATCTTTAAATGTGAACTGGTCAGCAGATTCTGGAAAAAAAGACACATAATAAAATCTTAATAGTGTAAGAACAATGTATAATTTTGAATGGATTACTTATGATATAATGTAATAGGACTGTTTCGTTATCTCTCTCCACCCTATCACCCTATGTAGTTTTGTAAGGGACAGTACTACATACAGGTAGTTCTTGAGTTATGATGGCACCTGGGACCAGAATTCACAGCATTAAGCAATGCAATCATAAAACATAGTATCAAATGGTTGCATTGCTGAGTGATGGGAATTCTGGTAGTCGTAACCTCACAACTGCACAGGTCGTCAAAGAACGAACTCACATGACCATAAAGGAAAGAGATGGGAGTTCCAGGTAGGCCAGCTGGCTGGCAAAAGCTTACCAAGTACTATAAAGCATGGGTGGATGCTATAGATTATGAAGAGATGGGTGATAAAGTGACAACTTGCAATCTCCCGCTGGCTTCTCCATTGACTTAGCTTGTGGGAAGCTAGTAGGGAAGATCGGTGATCTGTGTGAACTGGATGCCAAGCGCTCGAAGTGTGGTCACTATGACAGTGGGGATACTGTGGGGATACTGTGATGGCTGCAACTTTGCAGACTGGGTCGTAAGTCCCCCTTGACTGTAACTCTGAACAGTCACTAAACAAGTGGTCATAATCCAAGGACTATCTGCACAGTCCTCTAAATCAGGGGTCTCCAACCTTGGCAACTTTAAGATTTGTGGACTTCAACTCCCAGAGTCTTAAAGTTGCCAAGGTTGGAGATCCCTGCTCTAAACTGTCACAATATTTATCTGAAAGAACTTTTTAAAGAACTTCAAATGAATGTCTGAACTGACACTACGCTGATGTTATACAATCAAACCAAGTCACATTAACAATGTGGCTACTAAATAATGGAGGACCAAAATCTGGCAGTGAAGCAGAGAAGAAAATTATCCTGAAGTACCTACTGAGAAGGGTAACAACTACGAGTAAACTAGTAGGGAAAAGGAAAAAAAATATTTTTAGGAGGAGTGCCCAGTTATGGGGTACTCTTTTCTTCTTTTGGCCTCGGACCAATCAAGGTTGCACAAACAAAAACCACAACAAAAACACCCTAGCCCAAGATGTTGAGATGTAGGGCATTAATACATACAGGCACGTCTTCTGCTGATGAGGCATATGGGAAGAGCTGTGCGTTTAGCCCTTCCCCTTCCCAACTATTTGAGCAAAGGAAGTTTTCTGCTTTCCCTGCTGGAGAATCCACCTGCAGGCAGGAACAAAAGCCATATTAAAACAGAGTTGATTGACACATTCTGTCTTGCTTAACAGCAAGTACATTTTGACATAAGCTTTGGCACCAAACTTAATTCAGTCAGCATACAATGTCCTGAACTGTCCTGATCCACGCAACAGAGATAAGCGAAGTGTTTCGAGTTTGAAACAGCTGTTTTTGGTGTTGTTCTGAGTGTGAAAGAAAACACACAGTTTTGTTCCAACATGAAAGCATTTAGAGCGCTTGGACTGGGCTGTTTGATGAATTATGATTAGGCTGCTTTCTTCAAATCTTTTCCACTTTAACCATCAGAGCAGCAGGAGCCCATTATGTCCTTGCTGCTATTGCTTTAGCCTTTGTGGGGTAATACAGGAATGAAGTGTTGAAAAGAAACAATGGAACACAGGTAGAAGACCATTGGAGCTGCCTGGTCAATTATTGCTTTTCAAAAAGGTGAGGTTTGAGTTCATCTGAATGCACTGGTGGGTCCCATTGGTGTAGATAATGCAAAAGTGCATATTTATGTGCATTGCTTTGCTTCACAGAGGTATTATTAATGCTACAGAAGCTATTTAAATGTAAATACTACTGGCTTGCTCAAATTTCCCATGCATATGCACACTTTTAGAACTTGTTTTAATGTTACTGTGGTATTATTCGTGCAATTCAAAAGCACTAGCAGCCTTTCTTTCCCCCTGGCAGTTCACTAGACACCCATCTATGAAAGCAAAAACATCAGGAAAAGACACAGTTGCTTTTACTGAGTTTGTTCTTGGCTGACAAGCTAACTGCAAAAGAAAGAAAGAAAAAATATTTATACAAAAAAGACAAAAAAAAATAAAAAGGTCAAAACCTTAGGAAAGTCTCTCAAGGAAACATACTAATTAAAAATAATATTAAATAATCTAGCTGCTCTTTTTTGTCCTGCAATCTGTTGGCTGAGTGACCCATAAGGCTTGTTTTAAGAAACTGAAAAGATTTCTTTCTACTGAACGGGCAAAAATGGGTGGGTAATAACAGATGCTAATCAAAATAGATTTCTCAGTTGATGAACTGCATTCCTATTATCTTTAAGCATTTTATATTAATATTTTCAATTAAAATTTTTTAGCAGTTAGGATATAAACATCAGTCAGCATGACTACCAACCTGCTTACTCTTCTTGCCCTACAGTGAAAAGTAAGGAACTAACAGCTGATAATAAGTTATAGAACTGGAATAATTAAAATATTTTTGAGTTTTGTCCTGAAGGAACATAGAACATTCAAGTGCTCAATTACTTCAAAGAAACAAGCCAATTCAAATCCTTCTGAGAGAACATTTTGAATGGGGTAGATCTGTTCCAAGCTTGAAATAAATGGATTTCCTTTGTCATGCACACCTCTAACAATGAACTCCAGCACTCAGGATCTGTTCACTTTAAACAGATTTAAACTTGCTCTTATTTGATTGATATAACATGAATTTAGCCAGATTTCAAAGGCATTTCTTTTCTACTAAAGATTGCATACTATGTTGAAAGATGTCTTTTCACTGACGGGATTATAAGCCTGGACATGTTTTGTTAAATGCAAATTATTACTCTACTAAAGGTAAAAGCTAAAGGCTTCCCTCGCACATATGTGCTAGTCATTCCCGACTCTAGGGGGCGGTGCTCATCTCTGTTTCAAAGCCGAAGAGCCAGCGCTGTCCGAAGACGTCTCCGTGGTCATGTGGCCGGCATGACTAAACGCCGAAGGCGCATGGAACGCTGTTACCTTCCCACCAAAGGTGGTCCCTATTTTTCTACTTGCATTTTTACATGCTTTCGAACTGCTAGGCTGGCAGAATCTGGGACAAGTAACGGGAGCTAACTCCGTTATGCGGGTGCTAGGGATTCGAACTGCCAAACTGCCGACCTTTCTGATTGACAAGCTCAGCGTCTTAGCCACTGAGCCACCGCATCCCCTTATTACTCTACTACTGATATCCAAAACAACCTAATCTTAATAGAGTAAAATAAGCCCTAGTGAAGTATTCTTCACTATCTGCATAGTGGAATTTCATGAAATTGGAAGTTAGAAATAACAGTACTGTACTATCTTATAGGACTATTAAATCTTATTGGACTTCCTATTAGCAAGTTCATGTGTTAATTTCAATTAACCAAAGTTTAGAATCATTTCTGAACATTCTGATTAATTTCTCAAAAATGTAAATTGGAATAGCAAGTTCTTTTCTGAAAGTAACCTGCCAAAGTTGATTTCCTGAGACGGTGCCTAAAGTGATTTAGAAGCATTTGGCAAACTGAACAGAGCTTAATGTAACCTTAAGTAAATATGGTTTAACTTGCCTCTTGTTTGATTTTCTTCAGCAAAGGGGAACCATTTTCACACAGGCTGGATACAATACCAGATTCATCAGACTCCTGTTTGATGACATCTTGCAGGTCATCTACCAGGTGAGTTGGTGTTTGAGGCTAAAAGGAAGAGAAGGAAATGCACCTGAACAGTAGAAAATGCCTTATAATAGAGCTAAAACCCAGAGGTTTATGTAGTTTGGTGTTGGGCTCCTGGATTGTTTCCCAAAATTGCCACAAAAGTTTAATATGACCTCAGGAAAAGAAATGGTATTATCTATATTTCAATCACTACAGGCGCAAATTAAATTAAATCCAATTTGATCCTACTAACTTTCGGCATGCAGTTCTTGGCTTGTTATAGCCAAGTGCAGTCATATTCCTCCATTCCCAAAGATTATGTCCTACCAGAGCTTCCAAAGAAACCTCATTAAATCACCCACTAGCTTCCTATTTCTTTTTTATCAGTTCTGAAATTCTGACAGGCCTTCACTTTGGCCAGACTAGAAGCAGACATGCCTTCTCCTGTCTGTTCGGGTACTACAAAAATATTTCCTTTCATCAGTGGGTAGGCTTTTCATTGCTCTCTCTACAAAGAATCCCCAATGACTTAAATAAATAAATCCAATCCTGAAGAAATTTCTGGGTAACACAGTACGACTTCTGTTTATCAGTTCTTCTGCAAGCCATTGGTTGCATATATCTTTCTGAGTTCACCACAATGAACCCTATCTGCCTTTCCCTAGGTCTGAACATTTATATTAATGTCATTTCTTTTTATCTTTATATATTTTCACTTTTATTTGTTTTATTTTTTTTCTGACTTCCAGCCATGTGGCTGTAACTAAGATTTGATTGATCATTAAATTAGTGCCCTTTTTTCTTACCAGCATTTTTAGGGGTCCGTATTTTAATTCTTGAGCTGCAATTGCATTTTTAAATGGAGTTGGTGTTCTAGGAGAACTCTCCAATATTGATCTTTTGATAGCTGGAGTTCTGAAACTTACCAAAGTGACAGAAATAAAGAGTTGGGGCAGGGGGAAGAGACAGAGAAACAAGTTTCAAGACATTAGTTGAAACATTTTGCTTAGAATACAACTAAAGTAGTGCAAGAATTAGAATGTGTTATGGCTGCAAATTCCCAGTTTCACTCTCCCATTTATATTATGGAAATATTCATATTGGCTTGTTGTACAGGCAAGCTAAGTGTATTTATTTATTTGTTTTGTTTGTTAAATTTATTTGCACGCAATTATTCAAACACTTAGAAGATGATACGGTACATAATACTAAATTTGTTTAGCACAATGCAGTGCTCATTAAGCAACAGTTTGAAGTTATGCTGGTGCTAAAGAAGGGGATCGGTCACCTTTCTTCATAGTTGTGACAGTCCCAGCATCCCCGTGGTCACATAATGGCAATCTGGCCACTCATCGATGGGCTCACAATTGCAACAATCACAACATCATTGTCATGAGATCACCATTTATTTGCAACCTTCATTGCTGCTTTCTGACAAGCAAAGTCAATGGGAAAGCTGGCAGGAAGTAGCAAATGGCGATTGCAAGACTAAATGGGCCCAGGGACTATGCGGCAATTGCCCTCATAAGTCAGCATGTAAGTCACATGACGCTGCACTTTATAATTGCGTCACTTAGCAACAGAGTCGCTGGTCTCAATTACCACTGTGAAACAAGGCCAACCTGTTTTTTTTAATTTCAACATCGATTGTTTAAAAAAAGTAAATTACCTGGTGTAAATAAAGTACTTATTGTGAATACAGAATGAACCTATACGAGGTAGTTCTCGACTTACAATTCATTTAGTGACCATTTGAAGTTACAATGGCACTGAAAAAAGTGACTTATTACCGTTTTTCACACTTATGACCATTGCAGCATCCCCATGATCATATGATCAAAATTCAGAAGCTTGGCAACTGATTCATACTTGCAACCATTGTTGTGTCCCAAAGTCATGTGATCCCCCTTGGCAACCTTCTGACAAGCAAAGTCAATGGGGAAGCCAGAGTCACTTAACAACCGTGTTACTGATTTAAGAACCGCAGTGATTCAAATGTTGCAAGAGAAGTCAAAAATAGGACAAAACTCACTTAACAAATTTCTCACTTAGCAACCTAAATTTTGGGCTCCACTGTGGTCATAAGTTGAGGACTATCTGTATTATATATTTCAGAGTTTATAGAAAGGATTCTGCTGTAAAGGGATAATATGAAGACCTAACTCTCAAACCCATGACAAAACTCTCTTTATGTATCTTGCCACCTTAATCATATTGAAAGGGGCAACATTGTTTGTTGTGAGCCGCCCAGAGTCCTCCGGGAATGGGGCGGCATAGAAGTTCCAACAAATAAATAAATAAAATAAACAAACATCACTTGAGTGCTTTAAGCACCAAGCTATCCTTCACTGAGACAAAGGAGAAAATAATTTGCACAGCAATTCCACACACATACAAAATATCTGCAACATTCTCACTGAGAGTTGAAACTGCTGCCAAAAGTATAATTTAAGACGACTTACAAATTATTTTCTTTCTGGCTCTTAAATGCTTGGTCTTTTTGAAGAGGTGTTGTAACAGCGACTTTGTGAGTACACAGTGGAGTGGAACTTAAAATCGGATTGTCCAGATCCAGACTTTCTTGGATAGAAGAAGTGCTGAAGAACTGCAAGATATATTTGTATGGAATTAATGGTTTTTAAGCTTTTGAAATAGTGTAATCAAGTAAAACCAAGAGAAGTGAAGAAAAGGAACCCACAATGTAACTTTGCGCATCAGTACTAATTTCATGTAAGAGTGTGTATGCTGTTATGCATTTTGATTACCGTATTTCCAAAATTTTACATTTCTATTGCTTAAGCTTATTCAAATCTATTTCTTTAGATTTGTTCCAAGATGATATTTAAAGAATAACTACCTGTTTCAGTGGAATTTTAGCTATGAGGGAAGAACAAATTTGCTTTCTGAAGATTGCTGAATCCTTCAGCTAAAGTAGAACATAGGAATTTTTTTTTAAATAGAAACAAATAAGAAAATATAAATTCCTATTTTCCTTGTTAAAACATTACTTTGCTTTAACAGCATGGGTAGTAAAGGATGCACAGAGCTTATAAAATGTAAATATTTGATTTTGTTTGCAAAAGACTGTTACAATTTTTTTTTTAAAAAAAAACCAGAACTGCAGTACTAGTAAAGATGAATTCATTAACTCATCATTTTAGATTGTTCCAATAAAAAGTCCAGCAGTTTATTTAAGCAAACACATTTATGTTTAATTTTCTATGTGACCAAGACAATTTAAGTATATCCATTCAACTGATTTGTAAGTCACATTGCACAGTTCCTCCAATACCCTCCAAATTTATTTTCATTATTAGGTTAATGTGATTTTCTTTTTAAAAAATGAACTTGTTAGTACATAATTTGGAAGTTATTGTTGAGCCCAAATTCTGGGTTTATCTGAAACATCCTGCAAATGGATGAAATAAAAAATGATTATGGGAAACAGTAATGCTAATTTTGGACAGTTGAAGGAATTTACAAGCCAGAGTAAAGCAAACACACAACAAATCCTCCCCAAATCATCAACGATTAAGTATACAGGTAAGTTAGATTGGTTGCTCTCTAACCTCAACAGCGGGTAGATTCAAAATCAGAATGCAATTAACAACCACAGCAGGGATTAGTCATTTGCCCCAAATATTAGTTTCTCCGTGTTGTTAACACTTTACTGACTTAGAGAATTAGTAACATTTAAACAGAATTGCTCTACCTGGGAAGGAGAGAAAGGCAGGCTTTTGACAGGGGAATGCTTAGGAGTTGAGCTGCTGACTTCAGCAAGAATGAAGGACTTATTATGACCATTGGCTAAATGGTTCATGGGATGGCTTCTCTTTGCATGCAGAATGACCAATGGAGCTGGGCCACATTTGGAGCCAGTCAAGGATTTTGATAAGGCAAAGGAATCCTGACTCAACATGGCTTTGCTCAAGTCTGCAAGAGGATGTCCTTCAGGCCTACACACACTGCTGTCTGTTTTCTGAAGCTGTGGGGTTCTGTCTGAGGGAACCTGGGTAGGTGAAGCATTTGATGTTTCTGAGAATTCAAAACTGCTGAGATCACCCCATGACGACAGATCCTGGAAACAATGGGGGAAGCCACGAGTCTATGAGAGAGTGCATATATTCCTCCCACCTATTTTAAGAAGCTCCACTGAATTACTAACGTAACAGCATTAACCAAAGGAGAAAGATTGGTTCCTTTTAATTGAGTTCAACTCAGTAGTGATACTTTTCCCAAATGTAAAAATTAAGATACAAATCATCCTAATGATATATTCCAAAAAAGAACAAGCTTTATCTCAAACTGGCTGTTCGTTCAATTATAAAAAGTCTTGTTACAGAAATACATTTTACTGACTAAACTTATACAATAGCAACATCCTTAAATAGAAAATTGTGTATCAATCAGTATTTATGTTATAAATTTCATGTATTTTTAGTTTATTAAAACCTGTCTCAAATTACAGTGCTTCTTACACTTTAGTTAGAATCTTTAAAAATACAATGATTTTATTGAAATTATGGTAAAAGAAAACCATCACACTATAAAAAAAGCTGGCATCCAAAAGTCTAATATATTACTGAAAGAGAAGATGTAATATGGTATTGCTTTTACAGCTTACGTAATGTATTTGCTATAATTAGGCAAATCATACTGTTTATAAAGTTTATTTTATTACATTTTTATGCCACTCATCTCCCCTACAAGGTGACTCTGGGTCACCAGTTATTCAGTGAATAACTGTTTCATCTGAACATTCATATTGAACACAATTTCCAGAATACATTTATTCTACATTTATATGAATTTAATAAATGCTACATTCCTCAAACTAGGCAAACCCCAAACTAGGCTAACCTGTTCTTACTCAGAAATACTTGTACTTAATACTTAACAAGACTTAATTCCGAGTAGTCATATAAATGACTGAACTTTAAGGAACTTATGAAAACATTTTAGTACCCATATAGCAATGGTGAAAATTTTTACAGGTGGTCCTCTACTTACAACAGTTCATATAGTGATCAAAGTTACAACGGCGCTGAAAAAAGTGATTTATGACCGTTTTTCACAGTTACGACATTTGCAGTATCCTCATGATATGATCAAAATTCAGATGCTTGGCAGCTGGTTCATACTTATAACCATTGCTGTGTCTGATGTGATCACCTTTTGTGACCTTCTGACAAGCAAAGTCTATGGGGAAGCCAGATTCACCCTAACAAATGTGGCAAGGAATGTTGTAAAATGGGGCAAAACTCACTTAACAAATTTCTCACTTGGCAACAGAAATATTGTGCTCAATTGTGATCATAAATAGAGGACTACTTGTATTTAGCCTTTTATGCTGGTGGCATGAACATTTAGTAAAGAATGACTATATATATATATAGTAAACATATAGTAAACATATAGTAAATATATATATATATAATCTTTACTAAATGTATATATATATACATGAAAACATACTGTTGTAGACATAGCAGGCAGATTCCCCTAACAGTCACATTTTAGAAGATGATCATTCTACTTACGGAATCTATTAGCTGAAGTGTTTCTGCAAATTCTAAGAGATTCTTAACATTATCCAGGAAGTTACTCTGGTGAACAATCATGCACCTTGCAGGGGATGCACTTTCTTCAGGCAAGCAGCCATGGTCCATTGGTGGGGATGCAGTGCAGTGATGCTCCCCCAAAGAGGAAATGGCTGCACCATTACCGCTGGTTCTGGTATTGTCTGCAATTGTGGTGCTGTGCCATCCTGGATAATCTGAAGTGTGATTCTGAGTCTAAAAAGAGGGGGAAGCGGGGATGAGAAGGGAAAGTGGAGAGAGAAAGAGAAAGGCAGAAGGAACTTAGTAATGAAATTGCACAAGGCGTCAGATGGCTGTTGAAGGAAAAGATAAAAGTGGTTGCATCATTTAAGCACTTAATGCCTATGAAACAGTTGTCAAGATGTTTCCTTTCATCAGTGCAGCAAGAGCGGGTTTTAGAAGGGTAGATGATTTATAGCTCTCATTTTGGCATTACTTCATTTTGGGCAACAACTCTGCATCCTGGGCAAGTAAGTATAATTTTAAGCCACACAATCATGGCGTTGTTTCACCAAAGTAGCTGAATTTATTTTTCTGGTGAGAAGCAAGGACATGGCAGATTTTCTCTAATACAAGCTCACGCTTGTCTGTACCTAAAGGATTTAGAAGTTAAATCTTTTAGGTCTGCTCCATATCACGTCTGAAGTCATCTGAACTGGTCTGATTTATTTTTATGGGTCAAGATTAGAACCAGCATTGACTTTTTGGGGACTTTTTTCTATCCCTGTTTAGCACTACAGCTTACACCAATGCAATGGAAAGGCTGTCAAATCAATGTGGTTAAGAAAGCAGAAAAGCAAATTAATAGAAATCTCTTCATAGTATAACCATGCAAGATAAGAAATTGCAAAATGTAAGATAAAAAATTAGAAGTGGCTGAACTAACATGGCATGCACACAGTTGCTTTGTCGTATTAACTAGAAATTAAATATTAATAGAATTCAATTATACACAGAGGTTTTTGCTGGCTACCACTTGGGTTTTTTTCTGCAATACCAGTATTAATTCATTTCATAAGTTGGTTTATAATTTTTTTTTAAAGGAACAGGGAGGGAAAACAAATTTATTTATTAAAGTAATAGCCAGCTCTGGTTTGATGCATGCAGTTATGGAATCTAACTTTCCTTAAAGAAAACATGAAAAGAATCATGAAATGATTTGGACTGTGATTCCCAAACCACTTGGAACTGTAGTCTCCCAAGTCAATTAAACTAGATGCAACATGTCCACGATGCAATAGGTATGCCAAAAGTGGCCCAGGCAAATGATGCTTGTGGCATTCTGAAAAGCAGCAGGTAAGCAGGGTGTGGACAGAGGGAGGCTTCACTCTTTACATGCTTCTTTCTTGAGAAGAGAGCTACTGGGGTTTGGGCGGAGGGAAGAGCTACATATGTCTTGTATTATCATTATTATGGTTGGTTGCGCAATAAGCCAGATGTTTAGACTGGATTAGGCATTTGTATCCATTTATTGAGTCCTTCCCAAGGACTTAAGTTAGGCAATGCTGTTTGATGGTATTAAAGGAATCGTCGCAGGATGTGGGCTGTTCAAGTAAAACTACCTTTTCCAACTGACCGGTAGTGATTTTCTCAATGTCAATGAGGTTCAAGTCGTGCTCCAGTTAACCTGGAGTTGCACTCAAGGTGCTTATTATTATTAGCAACAGCACTTATATTCTGGTGAAGTTTGAACTGCCATATTGCAGTCAGCTGGCAGTCAGTAGAAGTAGCCTGCGGTACTGCATTCTAACCACTACACCACCGAGGCTCATTATTGGTCCTTTAATATTCTTGCCTGCTATTGTCCTCACAACAACACTGCAAGATGGGTTGGACTAAGAGACAGTTGACTGCCCCAAGTCACTCACATGGCTTTCATACTTAAGAAAAGCCTAAAACTTAGACTTCTGGTTTTTAGGACAGTACCTTCACCATTACATCAAAATGGCTTTAATATGTGTAAAATATTTAATATTTAAAGGAAGAGTCAACACAATTGTCCATTTGGATTCATCTCAAGTTTTCATTTTTCTGTCCCTAGTTCAATTCATCCTATTTCTACACTGGGCTGACTGTGCATGTTTTTTTTAAAACTGTATAAAAATTATAGATCTTTCTTGTGTATATTTGTTCCCACAGATGCATTTTGCATGCAATTTTGCCTAGCATATGTTTTTTGCAAACAAGCAATAACCCATTTCTCTAGGTAATATCAACTACTAAAATATTTCTGAGTGTATTATTCACATTTGCACATACTTCATTGGAGAACTGCAAAATCCAAAATGGCTTTTCAGTTTGCATTATTTTGGAAGTGTGAAATGACACATTAGGTGAAAGGGGTGGCCATTAAATTAAACATTCTATGGAAGTTTCAGAATCACAGGACAAAATAACATGTAGCTGAAGAAATCCACCATGGAGAAACAAAGTGCAAGAGTTAGACACTACATTTCCATTATGCAAAGTAATGTAAGTTCTTCGTATCTCATATTTCAACTCAGCATAAATCAGGTAAGAAGTGTATAATATTTTTTCCAGTCAATGGAAATATAGAGTCCCAATTAGTATCATAAAAAGAGAGAAAATGAAGGAAGAGGAAGAGAAGCACTGGGGTAAAGCTGCTATCCCTCCATCCAAGTACATGGTGACATTCTTACTGGTAATGCCTGCTGCCCTTTCAGTTCATTCTCAGTCGACATTAGTAGCAACTCTAATTCCTTTATTCGTTTTTCTTTCTCAGGGTCTTCATCATTATAGTGTCTCTGAAATTAAGAGTTAAGGGAAAAGAGAAAGTAAAGGCCCAGCCAGATGCTGCAGTCACCATGATAAGAATGGCCCCTACCATGTTGTAGATAGGTCTAAGAGACTTCTACCGACTGAAGAATGTCTCCACTAAACTTTTACAGAGATTCATGTTGAGAACATGAGACTAAAGGTATCATTCTGGAGTGATTTCTAACTTTGAACTTCTCATTTCAACATTGCATCCTCTCTGATCTCCTTTTTAGAATGTAAATATAACACTATAGCAATAGCACTGTATTTATATACCGCCTATCAGGGCTTGCAACCCTCTCTAAGCGGTTTACAATGT
>JANHJO010010030.1:156851-173920 GCA_032468235.1 Pseudoxyrhopus heterurus
TCGGCCAATCAGAGGTGGTATTTGCTGGTTCTCCGATCCAATCAAAATTATCACTACCGGTTCTCCTGAACCTGTCAAAACTGGCTGAATACCACTTCTGTTGGAAGTCATTCTTTTTCTATTTTCTTCACTTTTTCTTTCTTTTTTTCCTTTTGGCACTTTTATCTTGCTTTATCTCCTGACTTTTCATTTTTCTATTTTTTTTCTAGCTCATTTATCTTTTATTCTTTTTTTGAAATTCAGGGACACACACACACACACACACACACACATATATATATATACACACACACACACACACACACAATTTTAAGGGATAATTATTAGCAAATGCTGATCTTCAAGCTTAATAAAAGCAATAGCAACAAAGAGCTCTGTTGGCACTTAATAGCATATTTATTAAAGGATACGTTTATATAGGTCACAATCTACTTGATGAGACCTATGCAATCAAATGGACTGTGATCTATGAACTTTTATGCATTAGCTTTCAAAATGCCACAGGTTTCTGTGGCTTTGCTGCAGAAGAGACACTGCTGTCCAGCTGAAAGCAAACATACCGAACAGAATTTTATTCCTAATCTGAATCTCCAAAGGTTATTTAAAAATGGGACTTTTTTAAGTTTAAAAGAACTTAAAAAGAGAATATTACCACATGGCTGTGGTGACAATTGTTTTCAGCATCTTATAATCAGATGAGGTGCCACTGAGTCTACAATTTTTAGATTAATATTCTCTTGCTTCTTCTGAAGGTTAGGGCCAGGCACACTAAATTTTGGTAAACAATGCTTTAGTACTAAATAAGGCCTGCTGGAATCGATAAAATGGGATGTGGAGGCTGAAAATGGGGTGCACGGAGGCGGCAATAGGCGATGGCGATCCCTGCAGCCTGAAACAGCTGATGGTCGGGAGGCCGATCCAACACAATCAGCTGCTTGTGCTAATCAGGCTGTGCTGAAGCTAACAGGCTGTTTGCTGTTTGCTGCAAGGAGGCAAATTGCTGAGAGGCAGAGGCAGATTTTTTTTTCTTGTTTTCCTCCCCAAAAGCTATGTGCGTCTTATAGTTTGGAGCATCTTATACTCCAAAAAAACGGTACTTTTAATAAACTGAACTGTACTATTAGGTAGAAATTGAAATCTTGAATGAAACCCAGTCCTCATCAAATGAAGACATTAGTCATTCACAGTGTTCTTCCTCAGTTGCTCATTAAGTGCTATTTGATCTGTGGGGCCTGTCCTCTGGCATTTATATTGTCAATAATTTCCTATTGTCTATCCATGTGGTTTCTTGGTAAAAATATAACAATGATTTACGGTTTTTTTCTCCCATGCAATATGAAATGATACTTTTGCCTTCATCACTGAAGTGATTGTCTGTCCTGAAATCTTTCAGGATTTTCCTATATTGCTGCCCCTTGATATAGGCTTGCTTTAGCTAGGCAGCTGGGATGGCCTTCATGCCTGGATGACCTGTGGGAGTATCTATTTTTAACACGCACCCCTACCTTTTGAAAAAGCGCCTTTGGGGACATGTACTCAGGGTTCTTTGTTCATCTTTCCCAGCAACCTACCCACCTTCTTTTGCAGGTATTACTTATCAGTTATCATGCTGGTATGTCAATAAATTACATTTTCAGCTTGTACTGAAAAGCATTTCTCTTCTGTTATGCCTTAGTTGATTGGATCCTCATGTCATACTAAGCTGTAATGTAGCATGATTTTGACTTAGGAAATTCGTGAATCCAATTGCAACACATTCACAAATCATAGTTAAAACACACCCCGCATAATATGTGACATGGGCAATTCATAACAAATATGGATGTGGTACATGTGTTTGAATTTACTTTCTCGATTCTTAACAATTATTCTAATATCCCCCTTGGATACTTTTCTTTTCCTGAACAAAATTCAAAAAAATACTGTAACCTTTCATTAGGAAGAAAATGCTCCAATTTCTTAATTATTTTTGTCGGGTTTTATGATTCAGGTCCTTTATGTACATACTTTCTTCACAGATCCCTTCACAAAAGAGCTCATTACTTTTGTGCTCCAGTTTTTTAACTACTACATTCCAATAAGCACACTGCTGAGTGAAAATGTGTACAGGGGAAGAGAACTCCAGTTGCAATAATAATAATAATATAAGGGTGTTGGGTGTGGTAACTATTAAAGTATATCACAAAAATGTCACATTTGAGAGGTAGACAATAAATCAAAGACTGAAGCCAGGAGGTAAAAATCAGAAAGTGATGGAAGTAATTTTCAATGTTTGTCTAAACACCGAAATAGTCCAATCATGTTAAGACCTGAACTAGTGGGAAATTACAGTTTTGTGCCATCATATGAGTGTGAGTATTCTTTCAGATACACACACATATACAAATACACACATACACACACCTATGCCATTGTTACAGAGTAACAGAAAAGTGAAGTGTTTTTTTTAATGAAAGTGTTCCAAAAAGTTAAAGCAAGTCTTGGAACAGAAAGCAAATACTATGCCAATTTAGGACTAATATTTACCCTTTTCATCTGGCTTTCCTTCCTTTGCCTCAGAGGTGGAAAATCGCACCCTCCTTCCACCTTTCAAATAAAACACGGAATTATGAAGACAAGCCTATTCTTTTGCTTATTGCCTTCTAAAGCTATTTGATTCCACAAAATACCCCGATATTAACAGAGTCAAACTGATTTGAGTTGCAGATCCAGTAGTCTGGTTAATGCTAATCAAAAAGTAAAGCTGAGGTGACTCAGAGTCTGTTGCTTTTTCTCTAGGATAGCTCCTTTTTTGTTCTCAAAGTGTAAGTGATTTCAAGGCTTTCTATATTATGGAGTGATCTTTCTGAACCTATACCTTCCGATTTTGATACGGTCCCTTAATGGCACAGTTTGCTTTGCATATTTGCAGGATTTTGAAACCTTAAATAGTAAGTTCAGATTCTAACCCTCTTCCTCCAAGAATGTCCTCTATCATCTGTTAGACCTTTCGCATCTATCTATAGATTGTTTCCTTGTCTATCACCAAGCTGTTATCATTTGTCTTGAGGAAACACATGGCAGTTGATTTCCTTCTATAGGGTGACTGAAGATAAAGTGCTATGTTATTAAAATATATGAATTTGTGCTAAAATGCACTCACATATGCTGTTAGAAAGCTTAAAAATTGATACATTAGATTTTTCTATCTTTTAAGTAGTACTTTTAAGTACTCTGTTATTTCTACATTCTTGATGACCCAGGTGATAAAGGTGCAGTGCAATCATTCTCTACTTTTCATGGACATTGATGAACAACTCTTGGGCCCAGCACAGAAATTTAATAAAGAAATAAATAAATGCCTAACAATCCTTTTCTTCACATACTCAAATAGCAAGCACTACACTTTCCTCAGTAGTGTAAGCTTAGCTAAAAAATATTGGCAAGTCATAGCAGATTGATGTTTCTTGATATTCATCTTTAAGCCCAGTTCTTTACTCCTAGATTTTTGCATCTGTGTGTAGCCTAAAACCTATTTCCATATGATTGCCTTTGCATTTGTTTTTTGCTCTATGGTCAGTTACTTTTGGGATCCTCTGAGCTCATTATGTTCACCTAAAGTAATCATTCAATTGTTTCTTTGAATTCTCTCTTGGCATAATTACACTCATCCAGTCCATGGAAAACTTCTGAAGCTTTGGAATTTGAATCAAGCTCTGTCCTCACCCAATGAGATAATGGCATGGGATGTATCAAAAACTTCACATTACAAGCAAATGGGCTCTAAAATGAGCCCGAAATCAAATATACATACATACATCTAATGGTGCTTGGTATTTTAAAAGTTAATCAACATAACTTGTTTTAAAAAGTACTGTTTCAAAGTGAACTTTGTGTTGAACCACCTTGTGGGACTTCAAAATGCTTTAATTATATTGGGCCTCTTGCATTTACAAGCTACAACTTTATAGTTATTTCATGAAAAAGTTACTTTCCTTTTCTCTCCTTTGATCTCCTTACTTCTGATGGAACAAATGTCATAATCTCATTGCCATTCACCAACTCCCACAGCTTTCAAAACTTTATCTCTGCAAGTGGATTCCACTGTAGATAAACTATATTTAAGCCTTCTTATTTCCTGTTGTCTAGTATAGGCTTATAAATTTAAAAAATTTAGTACACTTGAACAAACTCCTGTTTATTTGAGCACTATTCTTATCATTCTGTGGTAGCATTTTTTCATGCAGGAAGTCCTAGGTTGAATCCCTGGAACTGACAATCCAAGAGATCCCAGCTGTGGATCAGATGTTAAGTGGAGAGATGCAATCTATTTGAATGGGCAGCACTGGGCTTGATGGCATACAAGACCCTGTCTGTCCGTCTGTCTGTCTGTCCGTCCATCCATACACCCAGCATCTAATTTATCTATTTCAGACTTAGGCAATGTGCCCTTCTTCCCATTCCCTACCAGATACTATTATAACATTATATTAACTCATGGCAGGTTTTGTAACAAGTTGTTTAAAAAAACCAGAAACATTCCTCTTTGGGTTTACATAAAAATGTCTGTTTTCTGAAAAGCCTGTAGTTAATTAGCTTGCGTTTTATGTGTTATTCAAATTATAGTCACAATAAATTTTACTGACATATATTTGGACTGCAATCAGTCAATGTTATCCAAGGCCCATGAAAAGATGTTTTCATTGATATCTGTTCTTTCCATCGTGCTCTGTTAGTTCTACAAATGGGTTTCTTCTGTGCTTTTCTTTCTTTCCTCATAGTTTTGTGTTGTCTGTGATTACAAGGCAAAAAAATGATCTTACTCTTGCGAGCCATACCAGAGTTATAGAATACGCATCAGAATCTTCACTCACTCTTATTTGGGAAGGAGTGCATGAAGCTGCCTTTAGGAATGGGTATGTTCATAGAGCACATATGATCCCTGAAGCCAAATGACTATGAATCCTTTTCTATTGGTAAAAACAGATAAGGAACCTAGTTTGCTTGAAGAATCAAATATCTTTTACTCCACCACACTTGTCGAAAACACAAGATACTCTTCTGTGGCCTTCTGGGTGACTCCACAGGGAAAGGAGGGGAAAGTTTGGTCAGAATATCACAGGCCAGGTGGAAAGTTTACACCTAAAAGAGCAAAGGATGACATTAGGGGCATTGTAAGGCCCCTTCACCTCTTTGAATTCTGACTCAAAATATCTCAGAGCCTCCAAAGCCATGGAAATAGTACTGTTGCTAAGCAGCAGAGCATTGCAGAGAGCCACAATGTAAGGCCGGGTTCCTTGGAAGTAAACGTTTTCTCAGAAATTTCTTCAAAATGACTATTTAATAAGCACATATGGAATATAGATCCCACCTATTGGGATATAAAAATTGGAAGCAACATCTTTTGCAACTCTCCTGATTCTCGCTCTAGCGGATCACTGGGATTCCTGATCTTTAGTCTTCACTTAAAATATTTTTTCTACTTGCTCTTCAGAAATATGAATATTTCTTTTGCATCCTGAGAGCTTGATTGAGCTGGATTGGCCTGGACTAATCTAATTGATTTCTCCTTGGAATCTCTGACTTTGGCTTATCAAGTTGCACTGCTTAGCACAGGGGTCTCCAACCTTGGCAACTTTAAGACTTGTGGACTTCAACTTTGAGGTCCACAAGTCTTAAAGTTGCCCAGGTTGGAGACCCCTGGCTTAGCAGGATGCACATATTAAAGCAGGAAGTCATTACAAGGGGAAGACCATCCATGTTCAGGTCTTTAAAGAACCATATTCATGTGGTGAGATGGGTAGCAAACAAATTAAATATATATACATATATGCAGAAACAAACAACCAAATAAATAAAAATATTCCCCAGCAGAGACCTAGAGTTAGGAAAAGAAAGAGTGGAAATTGGGAAGTGTAAGCTGAAAGAACTTGATGCATTTCAAGTTTTTCATAGAATAAATTCCTCATTTGGAGCTTTCCAAGGTGCTTAAGGACCAGCCTTGCTTCTCTCCTGAGTGCCTGCCAATGGAGGAGTTCAAATGCCACAGAAGATGATGGGTGAAAAAGATCCTTGCACTGGTTCTTGGCTTGGTTAAAAAAAGTGCTCCATGAGTTGAACCATAATCATGGACGAAAACAGCCTGAGATAATATGAGCCTTTCCATGCTGCCCACAACGCTTCTTTGTCTTAGTTGTTTCTGCTGACGATTCTTCCACATATCTCTTATATTGGCATGTCTCTCAAGTTCTGCTGATATAACAGATTGTAAGGTAGTTCATCTGGTAGAAATTGAATGTAGAATTGCTCTAAAAAAATTAAAAACAACAGCAATAGGGAAACCCGGGTAACAATGTGGATTAAATCCAGTTGCAGAGAAAAACCAATAATCTAATACCAATCTCCAAAAGTTGACTAAGTACATTTTGCCATATGCAGACAGAGTATGATTTATCTTTATGTATTTATCAATGTGCTTAACACAGTGCTTAAAGAACTGAAGGAACAAATGATCCCCACAATCTCAAGCTACACAAAGCTGGATTCCCTCAGGATGGTCATGATTAATAGCTGTGAAATACCTTAAAGAACAGAGGGTTTTTGAATCACCAGTAGATGAAATTCCTATAGTTATAGTTTATTTTAAATTCATCCCTAATCCCATCTGGGTTAGATGATACTGGCCATCATACTGAGCTTAGCCAGAATATATTTTATTTATTTGTTTTTAGTTTTAGTTTTGTACAAAACAGAGCTTGTGTGATTGTAAAAAGTAGCATATGGCCTAACATGTTGTCTGAATCCAGCCACCATTACTTATTCAACAACACATGATTAAGGAAAGCATAAACTAGCATGATATGTTAAACCACACTATCATAATGCTTCCTCTTTCTACTCATGGGGCATCAAATTTGTTCTGACATCGATTTCCTGAAAAGAGCTAAATGCAATAAAACCTATTCTGCTTTGGGCCATTTTAAACCTTAAATATGGGGGTTAATCCTTGTATAAATAAATACAAAGGTGTCTCTATAAGTCTTGCTGCCCATAAATATCTACCAGTAATTTATATAATGTGATCTTGGTTTGGATACCAATTTAGCATAATAGCAGCAAAGAGAACTAGGGCTGTTACAGTATCCTAGTGGTGAGGGAGAAATTGCATCCTAATCTTAAAAAAGGAGAAAATATAAGAAACTTTTCAACTAAAGTATCAGGAAAAAGAAGGTCCCAAATCTGCCACTTGTTTTGCATTTGGAAGCCAAATCTACCAGGATGGAAAGAATGCAGAGGTAGTCCTCAATTTACAAGAGTTCATTTAGTGACTGTTCAAAGTTACAACAGCACTGAAAAAAGTGACTTATGACTGCTTTTCACATTAAGACCCATTGCAGCAGCCCCACGGTCATGCTTAGAATAGGTATAGAGACACCTTCGTATTTATTTATACAAGGATTAACCCCCATATTTAGGGTTTAAAAAAAGCAGAATAGGTTTTATTGCATTTGGCTCTTTTCAGGAAATCAATGTCAGAACAAATTTTATGCCCCGTGTAGAGTAGAAAGAGGAAGCATTGCAGCATCCCCATGGTCATGCAATCAAAGTTCCGATGCTTGGCAACTGACCGACATTTATGACGATTATAATATGCAAGGATCATGTGATCAGCTTTTATGACCTTCCGACAAGCAAAGTCAATGGGAAATCCAGATTCACTTGACAACCATGCTACTAACTTAATGAATGCAATGATTCACTTAACAACTGTGGCAACATGGGACAAACTCACTTAACCATGTTTCACGTAGCAGTGTAAATTTTGGGCTCAATGGTGGTCATAACTCGAGGATTAACTATATCCCTTCTTTCTTGCTAGGGTATTAGAAACCTGGCATGTGACATATCAGATCATGACTGGTTTTGCTGGTGCCCAATGTTTTCTGAAGCATTCACTTGAAAAGGCTATAACCAACTTCATATCGTTCTCTATTTTGATGGCTTAACATGTGTTTTGGCATGAATCTCTCAGGAGATGGGCTGGAGAAGAAGCCAGCCAGCAGGACGGGCTTCTGAAATCTGCAGGTGTGTCGGGATTGTATGTGAATCCAACAGGCAAGTGATTTGATGAATGCTAAAATTTATCTGTAGCTGGAGGGATAACCGAGTGTACAAGGGTTTGTGTTTGAACTCTCTCTCTCTCACACACACACCCTGAAAGCCTGAAGGTTTGCTTTCTTTTTCCCCAAAGCAAAACAAAAGAATACTTCATGTAATTACAGGTATCATGTGTGACTATCAATTATAGCTTCATTAGGAAATCTTTCATTTGAACTAGTCAATAATACTTTTTTTCCCCCTGATATTGCTTGACAAAGGAGAATACATGTCTTTTTGCCCAAAGGTGTTGCAGGTACGAGATTGCTAGACCTAGAGAAGCTATGCTGTTATGGGAGACAAACAGTCTAATTTTGCCAAAGTAAATGGCTAGAAAGTGGAAGACGGAAGGGGAGAAATGGAGGCTCACTACAAACTGTTCAAACTGTCAAATTCCTTTTGAACAAATTAGCTGATTATAATCTTATTGATGCTTGGATGCTATCCAGGGTTTCTTTTATCCACTTGTAAAGAATGGTTTTTTTTTTAATTGGAGTTTTCTTTCCTAAAATCAGCTTTCTATCCTGACCCTGAAGGGAAAGATTACTAGTAATGGAGCAAAATTCAAATCCAAATCCTTACCTTTGTTAGTATTCCCAAACAGTTGTAGATATGATGATACATCGCTTCATGAAGAGTTTCTGGTTTAACTCCTGGGTACTTGCCCTTTTATTTAAAAACATCAATAAGTATATTAGGAATCATCTAAACACATGACGGCTGGCACACAAATCCATTGGACACCCAAAGGTGCTTTTTCAGGAGGCAACTGGACTTTCTTTTTTTTTTCTTTGAAGATGTTTTGTTTCTCATCCAAGAAGCTTCTTCAGCTCTGACTGGATGGAGGGGAATGGAAGGATTTATACTCCTCGCAGACAGCTGGTCATTTGCATTCTTTTAGAGAGACGCTGAGGCCACTTGGAGGTTTATCTTTCCCAATTGTCATTGGAAAGGTAATGGAGAGTCCATGGCTAAATGTCTCCATTTCAAAAGAGCTGCTTAGTTTGCCAAGAATAAATCAGGATGAGGTTTCCCACCCCCCCCTTTATGTCTTCTCTGTTGGTTGTTCCTTTGGTTTTCCTTTCCCTCTAGTTTAACTGGAAAGTTAGTACATTAGAAGATTGGCATAATTTTTTTTATCTTTTCTGAAAGATCAGGAGTTTGGCCTCCAGAGTTTTTGAAGAACTCTTTCCTTGATATATTTCATTTTGCTCTCAATTGTCATCCCAGCCTAGAAGTTGCTGTAACAAGGAAGCTACTGGAACAACTAGTTTTGCAAAGTATTTCCTATAAGGCAAACATAATTATGATTGTAATTGTAATATTTGTATTTCTGACATTTCAAAATTAAAGAAATGACTAGGTTTGATACTTGCAAAAAATGTTGATAAATACATTGCTTCGAGAGTAAAAATCTAAACCACATTTATTAGAATCAATTAATATGATCATGAAAACAATCACAAGGGTTTTTTTCTGAATTGAAATTATCAACTGATCAATCGTGTGATCACAGTGAAACATTTCTGGAACTATAGAAAGTGTCTATTTATACAAAAAACGAATCTATAAAATATATAATCAAATGATATTTCACAGGTTAGACTTTTTTTTATCTCCTGGGTATTTTTGGAAATTTTACTTCATTATTTATTTGTTTAGAAGATTTATATAGTTGTCTAATTTGCATAACTGTGATTCCAGGCAATGTAAATATAATAGACAATCCCAGAACATCTCAAGCACCACTTGAACATCACTGGCATTGACAAACTCTCCATAAGTCAATTACAAAAGGCAGCTGTCCTTGGAACAATTTACATCCTGCAACAGTATGCTTAACACCATCACACAATAACATCTGCCTATCTCAGTTCCTTGGGAAGGAATCAATGGGTAGATAAAAATGCCAAATCCAGGCTAAGCATATTATTATGCTATAACAATAATAACACCAACAACAGACAATATTACAATATAAACCATGCTATATCAACAAAAGGAAATTCATAAGCTGATATATCAACATTAAGCTAAGCTCACCAATCATACCCTCCATTTCCCAGAAAATGGGCTAATCTATTTCCTTGGTGGCAAAGACTAGGGGAAAACCCAACTTTTTAAAGCTGTCTTGAAGGTTCGTAAGTTTGGAAATGGTGACTTATTTTAAAAGTGCTGCAACAGAAAAGGCATTTCTTCTAGGTCCTATCAGAAGAAATTGCCTCAAGAAGGAGACCCAGGCATGGACAACCATGTGATTGGTCAGAAATAACCAAAGATAGACAGTCTTGAAGATAACTTGGTCCTGTACCGTGTAGGGTTTTGTAAGTGATAACCAGCACCTTGAATTCATCTGGAAGGATGTTGGGAGCCAGCATAGCTTCCTAAAAGTAATGTTACATGGACATGTCATGGTGTCCCCATATCTATCTATTCCACTGCAGTTTGGACAGTCTTCAATGCCACTCTTATATAGAGCACATCACAGTAGTCCATGGGGAAGGGACTATGGTATGGGTGACTACTTCCCAATCCAGGAAAGGACACAAGTGGTGAACCAGATGAAATCGTGCAAAACCCTTCTTAGGTACAACTACCAGCTACTCCTTGAGGAATTGCTGTGTGTCCAGGAAGATTATTGAAGTCCATACTTGTTCACTCCCTCCAGGAATAATGGTGATAAATGTCTAGTTTCTGGATTCAGGGGACCAAATCTCATAGACATTTAGTCTTGCCAGGATTGAATTAAAGCCTGTTCTTCCCCACCCAACCCGCCATATTCTCCAGACACTGGGGAAAAAACTGACTGCACTATCTATTTGGCCTAGGGCAGAAATATATAACTGATTATCATCAACATACTGATGACACACAATTTCACCCAGTGACTTCATTTAGATATTGTGGAGAGACTGTAAGAGTTCTGAGGCACCCCATAAAACAGAGGTTGAGGGCTAGATCTTTCTTTCCCCACTGAAGGAAAGAGACGAATCACTCCAATACCATGGACCCTAAGCCCAACCCTCTGAGCAGGTTCAGAAGAATACCATAGTCAAGAGTATTAAAAACCACTGAGAGATCAAGAAGGTTAAGAAGGTTGCTATACCTCCATTCTGAGTCCACTATAGGTTGCTGAAAATGGAACCAATGCTGCCTTAATACTATGTTCTGGTCTATTGGGCCAAACTAGGTGGCAATATTTAGTGGACTTTAGCTAATGTCAAAAAGCTAAGCAAGGAAAGACTTGGTCAGTACTTGGATGGAAGAGAACCAGGAAATCTCAAGTCTATAGACTAGGCGTTTGGGGGGGAAAAGCCAGGAGAGGGCAACACATATCAATTCAGTATTGTTACCATAAAAACAACATGGACATGTCCATGAAATAAGCAGCAATTGAACCTGACTCAGAGATTTTCTCTTACCTTTCTTTTATTGTACTATGGGCAATTAATTTATACTTAGTAAAGCTGGCAAAATGTGTAATTAAACTTAACAAAAAATATATCTGGGGGTGGGAACGGAGAAAGCATGACAGACAAAGAGGGAGGAACATGAATGACAGAATTTTGGCAGATCTACAAAAGGAAAGAACACAAAAAGAAAAGGATTAGTGAAAATAAAGATCAAGAGAGGATCAAAACGTATATTGGCTAAATTCCAAGAGGCATTTCCTACAATTTATAAGACAGTCTATTCTTAACTTTTGGAACAGAGAAACTAGTTGATCTTCACCTAAAACAATATTGACCACCCTCTGAGTTAGTGAATGAAAGGTCTTAGAGATTCTTATAGAATCCAAAATGTAGTACAATTGTCAATTGACTGATGCTCTTATATATATTAGAAGAAACAACTATCCCATAGGATAGCCTAATTTTTTTGGCCAGCATTAAGCATATGGAAAATTTCCAAATGTTTTCCTTACTGGAAAACCAGATTACGTTGTTGTGGATTGGAGAGCATGTTTTGGTCTGACTCGAAATTCCTGGGATTTACAATCCCAACACCTTTGGAAGGAAAAGGCTGTCCTAAGATACTCTCGCTTTTCACATACACACGCTTTGTGGCTTTGCAAAAACTCAGTAAGCCACATAATAGATCCATCCCAGAGCTGTGCTGGATCTCTGAAGAGCAAAAGTTGCAGTATCTACATGCAATGAAATACAAACAAGGCTCTCAATGGAACTGTTTAGCTTTTAAATACTACAAGGAACAAGAGCTGTCATAGAAGCAGTAGCTGTTTTGAACCTGAAAACATATGGCAAGAAGGTGGGTGGAGGGAAGAATGGGCATGCAAGCACAGCCCTCGTTGTCTCCCTTGCAAGTGGACTGTAGTCACTGAACTTAGAGATCAGACCAGAGGTTTCAGGTGGGTTTGGGTAAATGAACTCAGAGCTTACTCTTGATAAGAAAGCCTAATAAGATAAGTGTAGGGGGAACAGGGAATGGTCTTAAAAGACAGCAGAGAGAACCACTACCAAGACAATGGTCAGATAAGAAGAGCTTGAGACTCAGCCAAACATCTCACACACGTTCACTCACTCCCCAAACTGCTGGCATGTTTCCTCTTCGTACTGGGTAGACCGGCTGAAGCTGTGCTGGCCTGATGTTTCCTCTTTGCATTGGGTAGACCAGGCCGAAGCCACACTGGCCTGATGTTTCCTCTTCGCATTGGGTAGACTGGGCCGAAGCAACATGAGTCAACCCCTTCCATTTTCCAGGATGGCCCTGTGGGCTGGATCCAACCACATTGCGGGCCAGATCCAGCCCACAGGCTTTGTGTTTGACACCCCTGCTCTAGTTCATACAAAGAGGGAGGGGATATCACATTTAGATTTACAAGATTATGTGGATAGTTCTTGCTTAACCACAGTTCATTTAGCACTGAAAAGAGTGACTTATAATTGGTCCTTGCACTTATGACCATTGCAGCTTTTCCACAGTCACTTGATCGTGATCCAGGAGCTTGGCAAGGGGCTCACACTTGTGACTGTTGGAGTGTCCTGAAGTCACGTGATTGCCCTTTGTGACCATCCCTGCTGGCTTCTGACAAGGAAAGTCAATGGAGAAGCTGGTGGGAGGTTGCAAATTACGGTCCCATGGTATCTCACGTAACAACCATAGGTGATTTGCTTAGTGAACATGCCAAAAATGTTGTAAAATTGGGTCTGGTAACATGGTGCTCCACCTAATGACCGTGCTGTTTAACAACAATATTTACAATCCTATTGCGGTTGTAGGACTACTTGTAATCCAATATGGCATTGGCAACTGGACACAGTTGGGGTGTCCTGCAGTCCTATGATCACCATTTGTAACGTCCCAGCTGTTCCTGATGAGCAAAATCAATGGGGAAGTTGGCAGGAGGCGGCAAGTTTTGGTGATGTAATATTTTGCTTAATGACCACATGTAATTTGTTTAACAACCTTGGCAAAACAGGTTGTAAAATTGGGTCATATGAAGACTCACTTAATGACCATACCACTTAATGGCAATCTTTCCAGCTCCTATTGTAGTCCTAAACTGAAGGCTATTTGTGGATGTTACTGTACAATAAACATAATCCAATATGGCATTGTCTTCTTAATCTGCTCTAAGGCTGTAGGGTTGGCAAAAAGGCTTCTGAATGTGTAAAGGCTTCAAAGCACATTCAGATGGATGTGTAGAGAACCCTTAAAGTCAGAATACTCTGGAGGAAAGGTTTGCAGGTATATCTTCAGCTTAGACCCTCAATCTTTGTGCATTCGAGCAAAAGTTCAACAATACTACTACTGATGTACTTTTCTGTAACAGAGTGATGCCGTTTTAAAAATAGAAACGCCTAACATCTTATTCTTGCTGAAGACTCAACTCATCTGGAATTGAAACCCTTACAGTTCAGTAGAGCTGATAGAGAGGAAGAATGAGATCTGTAGTTCAACTAGGAGACCACTAGATCCTGCTCCTTAGGTTACAGCCATTGAAAAACTTCCAGATATAGAGTTTAAGGCCAAATCAGCTGGGATTTTTTCCATTCAGCTCACCTAAGAGTCTTTTCTTCCAAGCTAGCCAACAGTAATTTCAACCTTTCCATCCTTAACTCCTTCTTTGGTAACCATGATTCAAATGATTCTGAAGTTATACTGGATCTTTTGGAAGGGGGTGGGGGGGTTAACAGCCTTATGTTCTTGTAGCATATATGATTTTAGTACTTAGATATCCGTAAGCTGTGTTTTAATAGTTTCTGTTTAAGCCTGAAAAACTTTCAAACACTGTTATAATGCAGTTGACATTAAGAGTTCATCTACCCAAACCTACTCCACCAGATCCCTGGAAAGATTATTCAAGCTGGGATCAGGTTTGATTGGAGATTTGCAGGTCTGGAGAGAATAACCTTAGTGCCTATCTTCTGTGTGGTTAAAATAATAAAAAAGTATCCTCTTTTTTAAAACTGACTTTCAACTCTCTGCTGACTCATAAGAAAAGTGTTGACAGAGACTAGCAAGATGATGCAGAGTGAGCTTACGTACAAGATGTATGGACTACAAGTACAATGAAAATGTCTTGGGTTGAAAGTCTGTTGCAGTCTTCTCTCCACAAAGATTTTCGTCATTTCCTACCCTGAGAGATCTGAATGGTACACTCCCTAATCGTGTTTAGAAAAGCAGATGAAACATACTTTTTGTTGTTGCTGGAATAGCTTTATGATTTATATGAAAATTGGTTGCTTTTGCAGATGGCCTTTGATGCCATCTGCACAGGGCACTGTGATTCTCCTGGTCCTGCTACATTTCTGCCAATTTCATTCATTGTGATGTCCTTCAGGACTAGTTATGGAGATTGGATCTCGAGTGTACTCTTTCCAGATAGGATGGTTCCAGTTGGTAGTGGAGCAAGGTCGAACCGCAAGCATTTATTATGATATGCTACACATCATGGTCTTTCCTTCTGGCTGCTTAACATATACATGAAGCCGGTGGAAAAGCTTGGAATCGCTATCATGAATATATGGATGATACCCAGTTATATATCTGCAGCCCCAGGTCAGATAGGATAGGTGGTCAAACTCCATCTGTGATATTTTGGATGGAACTAGTTTACAATCCAGGAGTCCTCTTGAACTTAAAAGTTCCTTGTAGAATACAGTAGCAGATAAAGGGTGTGGCCAAAAGTGCAGTTGCACAACTACGTTTGGTATGTGAGTTGAGAGCCAGTTTGGTCTAGTGGTTAAGACACCGTGCTAGAAACCAGGAGACTGAGAGTTCTACTTCTGCTTTAGACATGAAAGCTAGCTGGGTGTCTTTGGGCTGGTCATTTTGCCTCAGCCCATGATATCAGGCTTGGGTGACAAGTCGGTTGGTCAATTCCTGTTGCAACCAAATGGATCAATGTTCATTTGTGGGGAAAACGCTAGAAGATTTTGTATGTTAGTTAAAGTTATTTCTGAAATGGGAAACTGCAGAAATCACGTTATGTCTGGATATTGCAATTCGGTCTATCTGGAGCTGCTCTTGAGGACCATTTAGAAGGGTCTACTGGTTCAGCATGAGGTGGCCAAGGAAGTTACAGGTGCTCATATTAATTCATGTAACTGTTCTGTGGAAACTTCATTGACTGCCAGATGTAATTCAAGACAATAGCTATTACCTTTAAAACTTTAACATGATTTTAGGTCTGGAAATGTCTAAGATTATCTTTTCTGAAAAAAAGAGCTTGTTTATAACCTCTTGTATTTGTCTTGTTATTGTAAGACATTGTAATTATATATTTATATAATTTATAATGTATAAAATTATATATTACTCAGTATATGGTTGTTTCTGAATCAAAGGCAAGTTCTATTAGTGCATTTTTTTGTGGGAGGAGTGATACATTTTGTATTGTAGTTTTATGATAGCAAACTGACCAAATCTCAAAGCTCTTCAGACAGCAGATACAGAATCTGACCCTCAATTACTTATTTCCAAACAATTCAGGTCATCATGTTTCCCATTCTTACTTATTTTTGCCTCATACAAATATTAATTATAATGCTTTCATTTTCTTTCCTACCAGGAGTCCTTGTTCTTTAAATTAAAAGCAGTTAACTGCTGATACAAATCCAAATGAATATACATTCTATAATAAACATGACAAAAATTTCCGCTTCAATTTCCTTCTTCTGAAAACACACCTAGGACTGCATTATCTTCTCTGATTTGCAAGGCTGTGAGGTAACACCTAGTTCATTTCTGAAGTATTTTTCCTTTTATTATTCCAACCACAAATGAAGACTCTGCTCTTATGAAAAGGCTTTTTCTTGAGACTAACATGCAGTGTACAGTCAGAGATCAAATAGGGAGGTTTCACAAGTAATATAGTTAACAATGATGAAAGAAAAGTGCTACACAAGTTATATAGATACCATACTTCTGCAAATGTTTCAAATGCCAATGCTCTATTACCATGATGGCGAACCTATGGCACGTGTGCCAGAGATGGCACGCAGAGCCCTCTATCTGGGCACGTGAGCCATTGCCCCAGCTCAGCTCTGGCACGCATGGGCATACACGCCTCCCACTGGCCAGCTAGTCTTCGGGTCTGTGCCGTGCATACACAGGGGGCGGGGCGCACGTGAAGGTCGCGTGTGCAACTGCGGAGGGGTGGAGCACATATGGGGGTTCACATGCACATGCAGGGGTGCGCACACAGGGAGTCACATGTGTATGCACGGGGCACACATGCACAGGGGTCATGTGCATGCACGGGGTGCAGGGGTCGCACACGCATGTATGGGGGATGAGGTGCATGTGCAGGGCGCACACACGCATTGGCTTTTGGGAATGCGCACATGCGTGCTTTGGGCACTTGGTGCTGAAAATGTTAGCCATCACTGCTCTATTACCGTATATACTCGAGTATAAGCCGAGTTTTTCAGCCCTCAAAAAGGGCTGAAAAATCCACCCTCGGCTTA
>JANHJO010010030.1:191592-203868 GCA_032468235.1 Pseudoxyrhopus heterurus
AGGTTTTCAGATATTCCTGCCATGTATGGAATGACAATGTTACTATGTTTGTTGTTCTCTTCTTTGTCTGTAATGGAGGGGTTTTTGCTGGGTCTTTTTTGGATTTAATGGAGGCCCAGTTAGGATAACCACAGGTTCTGAGGGATTTGTTGATGTGTTTTAGTTCTTTTTCTTTTCCCTCTCCACTGGTAGGTAAACTTTCAGCCCAGTGGTGTAGGGTTCTGATCACTCCCATTTTGTGTTCCAGTGAATGGTGAGAATCAAAATGCAAATACTGATCTCTGTGTGTGGGTTTTCTGTAAACTTCAGAGTTAAGGCTTCTGTGTTCCTTAATGTGCACTGCACAGTCCAGGAAAGCCAGACTGTTTTCCTTAACATCTTCCTGTGTGAACTTAATGTATTTGTCCCCAGAGTTGATGTGTTTGGTGAAGGCTTCCACTTCCTGTTTTAATCTTGACTCAAGTATCGTCCACATACCTATATCAGTGAGTGGGTAGAAATCCTGTTAAAGTATTTAGGGCTTTGGTTTCTACCTCTTCCATGTAGACATTGGCCACGAGGGACACAGGTGAACCTATGGCTCAGCCGTGTTTTTGTCTGTAGAAACTTTCATTATATTTAAAATGAAATAAAATTATGCAGCAGAGGTGCTGCATGTGCCAATGATATGCACTTATAACTCCACACTGCTGCATTTTTCACAAGCTGAAGCTTCCAAATACTTTCAAGGGCAGCCCCATGAAGATCACATTACAGGAATCCTTTTGGGAGAAGTCCAAAGCAGGAGTGACTCTAATCAGGGCTCCCAGGCCAGGAACAGCTGCAATTGGCACACAAATGCAGCTATGCAAAGATGCTCCTGGCCATGGCTGCCATTTGTTCTTTGAACAGGAAGTCCTCAAGTTGAAAACAGGTTTTGCCCAGGGTAACTGAACATTCTTTAATCAAAGCTTCCAATTTTGCCATCTCTGAAAATTCTATCAACTTCATCATCCATTTTTACTTTGTAGATATTTGTAAGTGTTTTTAACTTCGTACATATAAAAGTCTTGGCACTATTATCATATGTAAAAACATAGTTTCAAAAGATTTTTCAATCTATACTTGAAAACCACTCTTAGCGTATTTGTGAGAAGCTGAAAGAAATGAAATTTTGATATTGGGATTTTGGGTCACTCATTTAAATACTTTGATTAATACATTGATCTTCAAATTTGCACTCATCTTAATCTATTTCTATAACATATTTTATAATAGTATTAAATGTATTAAAAATATTGAATAATAAGTTCAGTGTTGGAGCTACATGTATACCCATGCTTGCTCCAAAACATCCTATTGCCTTCCAATCTGAAATGTTTCCAATCTGAAATATACTATATCTTAAAAGGACATGAAATGTGTATTTTTTTCTTCCTGGATGAAAATGGTGGTGATTGTTTAAAAGAAATTAGAATATCTATTTTCAGCTGTTTGCATGAATTTTTTCTGTGAGATTTCCCCCCCCAATAATTCATTATTTCATCCCATTATTTAGCTCAGCTAAATTCATGCCTTGATCGTATGAAAGAAGTTTTTGGAGATACAGTGCCAGAAAAATTGCTGGTGGAAGCAGTACTCAGCAGTAACTTTGATATACAGCAAGCTTTGGACTCTATCCTTGCACAAGACAATAAGCAAAATGGGAAGACCAAGAATGAGGATAATGTAATTGTAGGAAAGCCAACTAAAGGTACGTTTATTTGCAGAATTAACAGGTAAAGTTTTAAAAAGGCACTTTTTATGTGTGGGACTTAGTCTTGGACTCAGTCTTGACTCCTGGTCATTACATGAGCAAGTTCATGCAGTTTTCTTGGCACCATTTTCAGAAGCATTTCGCTATTACCTTCTTCCTAGCACTAAGAGGGAGTGCCTGGCTCAGGGTCACTTAATTGGCTTTGTGCCTAAAGCAGGGTTTGAACTCACCATCTCCTAGTTTCTTTAGCTAGGACCCCAAATTGATTGTCTAAGAAAAAGCACTTTTCTTTCTATAAATTGAGTAGCTAAATCTATATATATAAAATCGTGTGTGTTCCAGCATAACTCTGGAACGCCTTGACCAATTTCAACCAAATGACTTACCCTCTGGAAACAAATACTGTGGGGGTAAGATGTCCCTAACACCTCTCGGGATGTGTGTGTGCCTTAAAAATAGTGGAGTTGCCATGGCAATGGCTTCACAGTACTCCACAAGGAGGCTCCCTCTGACTTGCGACGCTGCGCGAGAGAGCAGCATGAGGTCCGACTAAAGAATAAGAGACATAGAGCTACTACATTTAGAGCTTCACCGACAGTATAACAATGTGAGGTCTGACTAAAGAATAAGAGAAATAGAGCTACTACATCTAGAGCTTCACATACAGTACAGCAGCGGGAGTCCCAATTACAGGATTTTCCTGTCTAATACAGGATTGGGATAAATAAATACCCGGGCAACGCTGGGTTATCGGCTAGTAATACATATAAATGTAACACAAAAGTGCTCCTTGGCATACAATTAAATCTTAGTCTCACAAAGATAAATAGTGCATCCTGTAAATATAATTTGGAGACAAACTGTGTGTTATGTTAATTACTTTAATAGTAATTTTAATTAAATTGAACATATGTGAAGTTGAATTCATGAACATATAATGTATTACTCTAAGTACAGTTTCAATAATGTTTGTTAATTAAATGCCTTTCATGTTCTTTTTTCTTGATTTTGCTGTTGCCTTTCCTGCTTGCAAATTGAAACTATCTTTTCTGTGACCTTGCATCTGTCTTGGAATTGTTGGCTGTTGTAAGGTAAGGCTTATTTTGTTCAGAAATATTTTCTAATATTAATCACTTGACTAATTTGGTTGAAAACATTTCTGATTCCACTGGTTCCTCCTTTAGTTTTAATGGTCCAGTTGTCAATGCTGAATCCAATTATAATACTTCAGTTCCGAGTGATAAAATTCTCTTCAGATCCAAATGTTGGAAAACTCCTGCTAAAAAGAAAACTATCATATCTTCATGCAAATCCTTGGAAATTATTCCTTTATCATTAAGTGATGGCAATGAGCAATCCATCAAGTGTGACACTCTCCCACAAGCTGAGAGCAATAGCACTACAGCTAGTGAATCGTGCATTGAATATGACACTTGCTTTAATTCGGGGGCTGAATTGCTTAAAGAAAACCTATCAGAAAAAACTTCTTGGAGTTGGTCTGAGTTTAAAGATCTTAAGGACTTAAAAGACATACTTAATGAAACAGGTGATTCATCAGATGCACAAGCTGGTTCATTAATCATGCCACAGAAAAAAAATGATTGTCGATCCAAAAGCTGCTTGGATAGTTACTTTGATAATTTAAAACTAGATAATATAAATAATACATCTAATAAAATGACTGAATCTTTTGAAAGCAAAAACAAGGGTTGCTTTCAAGGGTGCAATAGCAATTCTTCAAAGATTAGCAGCTTAGCATTTACAATGTCTGAAAGTCCATCACTGGCTGATCTCCTGCAGGAACACCAAGGAAACAATTCATGCAAGCCTTGCTCATTGCATAATCTTTGCAATTTGCCCTCCGCAGAGCTCATGGATATGGAATTAGAACATTCACCATTGTCTCAGCTAGCCAACCATCTTCCAGTATCATCTGGCATGACAGAACTCTCAGGATCCTTATCTTCCTTGACACATTCTAAGTCATCTCCCATAAAAGAGCTTGAGAGTTTATCACTTTCAGATTTAATTGCAAAATCTATTGCAGTGGACAGCCCTGAAATAATAAACAGCCATTCAGAATTTCATTTAGCTAAAAAGGTGCAGCCTTCAGTTGTAAATTCAGATATTGATCTAAGTGTACTTATTAGAAAATCAGTATTATCACCAGAGCCTGAAGAAATACAGTTAAATACAATGCTTCCAGAAACTAAAGCTTTATTTTCAAAGCAGGGGCAGCAAGCATTTTTAACTAAAGTAAGCAAGAAAAGCAAAAAAAAAGTGAGGTCACCTATTTTAAAAGGCACCGTTTCATGGGCAAAAACTTTGTGTGCAAAACCCTCTACTTTTGCTATAACTTTATGTCTTCATTACCCTTCAAAGAGATGTAAACATCAAAATGTAAATATTCATAAGGCTTTTTTGTATAGCAGGCAAATACAAGAAGCAAAAGTTAATGAAATTGGTCCCTTAATGGCAATCACTCCATTTGATTTCAAATCACCATCTCCTGATGATATTGTAAAATCAGGTCAAAAGAAGGCATTCACTAGGTAGTGCAATGAACCAATGTTAATTTTGATTATTTCTGAAGTTTAAACTGTTTTATACAAGATTATTTTGGATTCCAAATTGGAATAGATTTTGTAAAAGCAAAATAAATTTCAGGTTATATTAGGTAGCTCAGTTTTTAGTAAACATTTTAAAGGATGCACTGGATTCTAGTCTTGTTATTGTTTTATCGCTTATTGAATTATTATGGTTGTTTAGAGAAAATATTGTATGCAGTAGTTCTAAAAAAAGAACAATATTAACTCTATGATTTCAGATTTAAAAATTACATTGTGGAACAAATTCTTGAAAAAAATATATTACTACAAATAATTCACCATGAAGCAATTTTGTTTTTAATATTTGATATGCCACTTAAATACTTTGAGACATATATCATTTCCTACTTTTTACCTATTAATTCATAAATCTGAGTTACAATATGGTTTGTTTATTTTGGTTTTAACATGAATGCAAATCTGTCCACTGCAGTTTGTCATTTTTGTGTTGTTTTTCAAGGATCTGGGGATAAGTAAATGAAAAACAAATCACATTAATAATCAGCCTTTTCTTCCATCTTTTTGTCATACATCTTGAAAAATAAGTAATGAAGACTCTGTAATAGTGTATAAACATTGTTGGGTATCATAGTAAACAATTTATAAACTTCAATGGAAGCAGTTTTACTTATTTGAAAGCCATCCTGCTTTTAGATAAGTTCTACAAGACAGTATTGTAAATTCCTTTTTTCACGTAGAATATTGTATAGCCAATGATGTAAGAATAGAAGGGAAGGTTATGTGATTAATATACTTCCCACTGAGAATCCAATTCAGTGGGGCCAATTGAAGATTATTGATAGAGTTTTATGAGGATTATAGAAGGAAGATGGACTTGCCTGAACATGATTAGAGAAATATTGCACTGTTTGTATGAAGTGACCCAATCTGAAAATTCTCTTATTCCATAAGATAACGCTATAGTATATGGTAGGTCACACAGCCATTTTTGGTGGGGAAGGAGAGCCTTGAGCGGAAGGGAAAAAAAAAACAGATCCATGATATCAACTTGCTGGTTGAATATGCATCATTGGGCATTTTTTAAAAATTATTTTTGTTTATTTTTTCATTTAATGAAGTAACATTTTTTTTTTTTGCTCAAATAGGTATACATGGTAGGAACCGTTGCCAATCTTTTTTTTTTCTGGACTGTGTGTTTCTTACCTGTATATATGCATATGTTGAAATATATTAAAGGTGCATGCTAAACATTTTAGATGCATTGTTAAAAATAACATATATAAAGTGGTTCTTTAAAAAGATTTGAAACTAATAAAAACACTCTGTTTCTATATTGATTAATAAAGATATTTATTCTCCATTTAGTAAACCTTAGTAAATGACTAAATATCTAATTTTGCTTAATATGGCCATATTTGGACACTTGAATATTGTCAGGATAATAATTTTAAAAAAAACGTATTGGTGCACACAGCTCCTTCATTTCTTCCTTTGTGAGGTGGGCAAAAGAATTATAGAACTTTACCCATAATTCCCCATCTCATTTTAACAAATGAAACTCAGGTCGTCAGCTTTATTAGATCAATTGGGATTCTTCAGAAGAGGTTGTAGAATGTGGTAGAAAGACAGGAGGGGAAATATATTTTTGTTCCAAGTCTCCTTACCTGCATCAATACAAAATATATGTATTTCTTTATATTAGTAGATACCTTAGCAGAATAATATTGCATTAATATAACTGGCAATTTTATATATATATATGCATGTGTAAGTGCATAATACATATGAGAGATGATGTAATATATACTTTTTAGGCATGTGAAAATACAAATTTCATTCCATTGCATGAAATTATTTGCTGCAATTCAGAGAACCTGTTAAATATCAATGTTTATATATTTTTAAGAGAGTAAGAATAATGTCTTTTCCATAATTTTCTACTCCATGAAATGTTTTTTTTCCACTTTTGATAAATATTCTTACAATTCTGCCATGTATTCTTACAAAATTCAGGTCTCCCAATCTTTGTAAATGTAAGGTTTTTCTCTATTTCCTATAGAGAAACTTGAATAGATGAGAAAGTAAGGAAAAGGTCTTTATGAGAGATATTGTTAGGCAGCTGTACACAATTATTAATTCAAATGAGGGATAAACTGCGCAATTGTTTTAATGTTGTGTATTTAATCGAAATGGATAACACCTATATTGTATATATAAACAAAATATTGTGATACATTTTTAAATATGGTATTGATGTATATATTTAGATAAAAACAAATCTGTCCAAAGATGACATTTTATTTTCTTAATCTTATGATTATTATTTGTTTCTTAGACTGTTTTAATCTACATTCAGTTTTGATGTTTCTGATGTTAAATATTGTTTACATGTTCTGAGTATAATCTTTTTGTGGAGATTTGTTGCTTTTTAATAAATTTTCTTTCTCCTGCCCAACATTCAGGATACGGAAACTTAGTATATACACTGGCCATGAGTTTACTGTGCCATATCTCTGTTAAGTGAGCTATTTATCCACGTATTCTCCAGTACTTAAACCTGCAATTTAAAGGTAGCCCAGAGGTATACTGATTTATAGAGCAGTATTCTATAGGACTGAAGGATAGGTAGATTGTTGTATATATGGTGGATACTGGCCTCCTATATATTGTAGATAATGATCAAGCTGCAAATTGTGTTTAAAAAGTGGGGGATAAAGTTGCATTTCTGGAGGAATCAAATGTGGATTTTGCATTCACATTTTATTAATGTTTTAAAGCTATACTCTTCTTTATGTGGATAAATGTATTTTTGTGTTGTATTTTTGAAGAATAAGATTGTTTAAATAATCCTTTAACCAAAATTTTTATGCTTCTTTGGGGAATATAAAATGGGTTAAAAATATTTCTGAAGTTTTCTGAAGCCAGCATCACAGTTGTTTTATGCATTCAGTGTTTTAAAGTAAACTTGGCTTGTAATTTTCTTCATGAATTATTTTCATAATAAAATTAAGGTTTAATCAGTTGGCTCACATTATTCTTTTGTGTACTTTGGGGACATCCAGAGCAGCTGTTTGATTGAACTTCCATTAAGTAATGCAGTTTATTATATGTAATCGATGCTGGGAATGAGCTAGCATCTTGTATTTTTTAGGAGGAGGATTCTTAGGAGCAAGCATGGTAGAATGAGAAATCGTTGATATTTTTGGAAGGTATTTAGTACATACTTGACATTTTGTCTCCTGTATCCTATGTTATGTTTAAATTTTTTATTTAGTTGGGGACAAAGGACAGTCTGAAATATGAATTTATTGAGGATTATATGCTTGTCTACTTGTACAAAATTCTGATCAATTTCTACTTGTTTCCTAGCAATTATTAATTTATTTTATTATATTTGTGTGCTGTCCATTCCATCTAGAGGCAACTATAGATGACTATTTCTTTAGATAAATTATTCAGTATTCCAATTAATGGCAAAGTAATTTTTTATATAGGAGTAACTAAGTATGCAGAATTCCAGAAAATAGAAATTAAATTATTTTTTTCACAAGGAGTTAAATTATTAGTATGTATTTCCTTAATTCTTGATTAAACCATCCTAACAGAACTGAATGCTACTACTAAAAATCTGATTTTTGAAAATCTTAGATTCAGTCCTTACAAATGTGTTCAGATTACTTTGTTTTTTGAGGAGGAAAAGTATATAGGATTTGAATGTACAAAAGCAGAAAAAGACAGATGAATTGCAAAGATATTCATGACATTCTACACTCAGAAAAGAAGAAACCTCTAAAGAGATGTTTTTCTTTCTGTTTATAGTTCAAATATATCTTCACTATGTTTTTCTTTGAATCAGGGATAATGGTGGGAAATCATAATATTTAATTCTGAATAACATTTTACATTCCCTTCTTTTACAAAGTTAAATAATATACTTGTAGTACGCCTAACATGCCTAAAAGCTTAATGAAAATTTGAATGTAATATATGAAAGTTATTTCTAATCCTAAACTATCATGCCCATGTGCCTTTAATAGTTACATTCATAATATTTAAAAATATATTTCATATATATTTGGAGAACAGGTATGCTTTCTTAACAGTGGAATCAAGCAATCTGTCTAGGCCCACCTTTTAAACTTCCATTATTTATGTTGTTAAATGTAGAGAAAACCTCTGCACAAGCTACATCTGATTGCAGATTTCTGGGGAATCTCTACAGTTATATATATGTATATATATATATGTGCTGGATTTGGGTGCCAGGTATATTCTGTTTTTGTTATTTTATGCTTTTATTGTTTTTATTCTTTTATTACTGTTATGAGTTGTTCTTGGATTATGTTACATAAGATGGACAGACATATAAGTCTTATCAATTGTTATGTTCATATGCAATTATAAATATTCTGCTTACAATTGTATATATCCTACGTTTCTTGGCAACTCTAACTCTAATGAATATAACAGTATGCTTGAAAAAGTGTGCACTAAATCTATTGAAACTAGGAATTGAAAATATAATGAACGTTAGGTTTAGATTTCTGAGATCTATACTAATATGACTAGCAAACCCAGACTATGCAAAATAATAATAATTCAGAGTAAGAGAAGTTATGTAAATCTGTATGTAATTTTTGGAATGAAGAATTCGGATTGCCTTGCAGTAGATTATTTTATTATTCCTTGCTAGTGTAGGGTTAAGAGAAAATACAGCTCTATTTAGCATGAACAAGTGGTGTTAACATCTTAGTATTCAGAAATCTTTTTTTCTGTCTTCTGGATCACAAAAATAGTTGCAAATAAAAAGTCCTCATTCAAAATAATGTAATTAAAACATGTAAATATTGAAATAGCTTATTTTTTCATTATTCAGAACAATAAAATGTGGAGTATTAAATAGAATGTCTGTGCAAAAGTGTCTCTTGGGACATTTGCAAGTCACAGAATCTGTCTAATACAGCTGTGTGTGGGCTTCTGAAAGGAAGTGGCTTATGTCAGAAGCAGTGAGAAACGTTTAAAAAAAATGAAATTCAGTTTATATACACCTACACTGGAAAAAATGACACTCCAAGATCTTTTCCCTAAGATGTTGGTTTGCAGTGTTAAAGCCAGTATACAGAGTTTTATAAGAATATTGCTTAGAAAAGTGATAGTGGATTTCTTTGATATGTATATCAACCAATAATGTACATATTAAAAAAAAACCCAGTAGGTTCAAAGTAAGATAATTTAACTGAAACAACATTTATTTTTTGATGGTTATTCCGCCTAAGGCTTGTTTTAGTATTTGGAAGTCCCATTGCAGAAAAATACCTATCTGATAAGGGAATCCCACAAACACATATAATAACAATCTTGTGAGTTATAACTCATATTTCCATAATAAGTTTAGCTAGAAAACTTAGTTTTATAAGATTTTATATCCATCCTAGATTATTACTTTTTCATTCCAGGCAAGCATTGATAGCTTTCTATATTTTTTTTAACAGCTCTGGAAACAACTTTATAATTTGTCATGTGTAACTTTTTTTCAAAAAAAATGCCAAGATATTCAGAATACTTGCTTTACTAATGTATGTGTTTACTTACTGAAGTTTATATGCTGCTCTAAGCCGAGTCTAAGCAGTTTATATTTCCTTGTTAAAGACTAAAAATGTAAAAGCATATAACAAAAGAACAATGATCAGAAACAAATAAAATCACAAAAAAATCTATGATAACCAAATATCAATAAACAAACACAGCCCATGATGAAAGTTCCAACTCATATTAGTTTGTTTCCCTTCATTCTCTTTAAAAGCCAAGTTTTTATCGCTTTCCTAAAACTGAACTGTGTTGAGGTTAGTGTGAAGTTTAGAGGTAAATTGTTCTAAAGAGGAGGTCTGCAAATAGAAAAAAAAAACTTCACCTCCTTGGTCTATATGGATGCTGGATGCCAGTCTCTTAGAGAATGGGATTTGGAGCAGTTATTGAACATACAAACATCACTAGGGGCGGGTGTTCTGAAGTTGCCCAGGTCCTGAGCCATTAAGAGCTTTATGAACAATAACCAGTACCTTGAATTGCACACAGAAGCTGATTGACAAAATATGCAGCATGCAAAGCAGGATATTAAATGGAAAGATTTTGGAACTCCATCACTTTAGCATCTTAATTCTGTATAGTTGAAGGTTCTGGATGATCTTCAAAGATATGCCATCTTCAAAGATATACCAGTTAGGATGAATTATAATGAATCTTCATAGCTACACAATCTTAAAATCATAGAATACTAGGGTTGAAAGAGACCTTGGAGGTCTTCTAGTCCGACCTCCTACCCAAGGTAGAAGTCCTTATAATATCTAGGACAAATGGTTTCTTATCTTTTCTTGAAATCCTCCAGCAATGGAGCACCCATAATTTCAAGAGGCAGGTTGTTCCACTGTTCAATAATTCTCACTGACAGGAATATTTCCTCCATAATTCTAAGTTAAATCTTCCTCTGATGAGCTTCTTGTCCTACCCCCAGGTGCTATGGAGACTAAATCAACACTCTCTTCCCTGTGGCAACCCTTTAAGTAGTAGAAGACCATTATTATGTCTCCTGTCAGTCTTCTCTTCTCTTCTCTAGGCAAACATATCTACAGGTAGTCCTCAACTTACAACCACAATTGAGCCCAAAATTTCTGTTGCTAAGTGAGACATTTGTTAAGTGAATTTTGCTCCATTTTACAACCTTCCTTGCCACAGTTGTTAAGTGAATCACTGAAGTTGTTAAGTTATTAACACAATTGTTAAGTGAATTTTGCTTTCCCATGGACTTCGTTCATCAAAAAGTTGCAAAAGGTGGGACACTGCAACTGTCATAAATATGAGTCAGTTGCCAAATATCTGAATTTTGATTACATAACCATGGGGATGCTGCAATGGTCATAAATGTGAAAAACAGTCATAAGTCACCTTTTTCAGTGCCATTGTAATTTTGAGTGGTCACTAAACGAACTGTGGTAAGTTGAGGACTACCTGTATTTCCGTTCTTCATAGGATTTACCCTCCAGGCCCCTTTGTTGCTCTTCTCTGTACTCTTTCTAGGGTCTCAGCATTTTTTTGCGTTATGGTGACCAGAACTGGGCACACTGTTCTAAGTGTGGCCTCACCAGTGTGGTATAGAGCAGTACTGTCATTTCCCTTGATCTTGATATTACCCCTCTGTTCATGCAGCCCAAGACTGCATTGGCTTTTTTTGGTAGTGCAGCAGACTGCTGACTCATACTTGAGTGATGGTCCACCAGGACATCTAGCTTCCTCTCATAGCACTGCTGTTGGGCTCTGTAGTGCCTATCATGTATCTGTGCATTTGGTTTTCCTGCCTAAATGCAGGACCTTATTTTTCTCGATGCTGAACTGCATCCTGTTGGATAGAGCTCAATACTCAAGTATGTCAAGATCCTTCTGAATCTTGAGTCTATCTTCTGAAGTGTTAGGAATTCATCCCAGTTTTGTGTCATCCACAACTTTTATGAGTTCCCCTTCTATCACCTTATGAAGATAATGAAGAACACTTGGCCCAAGACAGAACCTTAAATAAGCCCACTGCATACTTTCTCCCTTGTAGATGCAGTTCCATTAACTACCACCTACTGAGTTCAGTTGGTCAACCAACTGCAATTCCATCTGGTAGTGGTACTGTTTATCCTTCATTGTTCTATCTTGTTCCATTGTTCTCCATTGTTCTATCCCAAAAGTAGGCTGTGGTCTACTTTATTAAATGCTTTACTGCCTTCTAAATATGTCTCGAGCATTTTGTTGGTCCATTAATTTCATTAACTAGCCAATAACCTGGCGTTGCCTGGGTATTTATTTATCCCAATCCTGTATTAGACAGAAATGGTGATGTCATGTGCGGAATGGGCTGTCCTCCCTCCTTCCATTAACGTCTCCACAATTCCTGAAGAGGTGATGGCAAGAGCAACTTCTCCCTGAGCCCTG
>JANHJO010010030.1:207886-227467 GCA_032468235.1 Pseudoxyrhopus heterurus
CCTTGAGCCTGGTGGGATTTGAACTGCCAAATTGCAGGCAGCCAGCAGTCAGCAGAAGTAGCCTGCAATACTGCACTCCAACCTCTGCGTCACAGTGGCTCATAGGCAACAATAGAACTTGTGAAAGATTCCACAAGACTGGAGGAAAGCATGTTCCTTTCTTCAAAAAAGGAAGTAGGAGGACCCAGAAAATTACAGAGCTGTTACCTTATATTTACTGAGCAAATTTCTGAACACATTATTGAACTGAATTATTTGTGTGAATACTTGGATAAAATGCATCAACTAACAAAAACCATCATAGTTTTCCACAAACAAGTTATGCCATGCTAACTTTATCCCCTTTTTGACAGAGAGTGAGTAGTAATGATGGAATGTCATAGAATTCCATGCAGGACCCTGTGCTCTTCAACGTTTTATTAATTAATAAAAGGGTTGAGGGGATGATTCTGAATTTGACAGATGACGCACTAGTAGAATAAGTGGCTGATATTTTAGAAGAAAAATATTCAGAAAGATCTAAACAGATCTAAAAAAAGATTTAAAAAATGGTCCTAAGTAGAATAAAAATTAATGGAGAAATGTAGCCTTCTACATTTAGGTACGAAAAATTTAAGTCATAGATATTGGGCAGGAAAAAACTAATTTGGCAGTACTACAGTATATATGAAAAGGATTTGAATGCTCTTGTTGAACAAAAGTTAAATATGAACCATTTCATATTATGCAATTGTTAAAAAGGCAGTGCTACTTTGGGATATATTAAAAGGAGCATAGTATACAGGTCACAAGGAGTATTTGTCCCAGTTTGAATTATACTGTGTCCAGATTTGGGCACCACATTGATAAACTGACATTAGTTCAGGGAAGGCTGTTAAAATGGTGAGAGGACTGGAAATATGGGGGTTGATTAAAGGAACTTGTTTATTCTGTAGAAGAGAAGACTGGTGGGGATGGAGATATGATACCAATCTTTAGATATCATAGAGGATAGAGGTACTAGTTCTCTGTTGCGCTGCTGCACATGACAAAGTCCAATAGCTTGAAACTGCTGGGAAGTAAGATTCAATTAGATGCTACTGTATGATAAAGTTCCTGATGGTCAGAGCAATTAACCAGTGGAGTAATTTGCCTCAAATAGTGGTATTTTTCACTGCATTGGAGATCTTCAAACAGATGTTAAATAGTCATCTATCCAAAATACTTTTAACAGTGGTTTACATTTGATCAGACTAGTTGACCTCTACCTCTTTGATTCTATGAACATGTCATTTTAGGTCATTCCTGTTCCTCTTTTTTTTCCTGTGAGCAGGACAGTCTCTTCTAACTATGTTTTGTAGTAAGTGCTTTTTCATATGTTTTAAGAAGTGTTTTATTTCCAGTTAGTATATTTAGTGACAAAACAGAAACATTTAAAGTAATTATTTCTAGAATAATTTGTATTATTCTTGGGCGTGCTCCATGGAATATTTCCTGTTAAATGTTTTTCTTGACATTTATGCTAAACTGAAAGATCAATTCTATTTTAAATCATTTTAAAATATTTTAAATTCTTGCTATTTAGAGCCCACATAAAATGTAAAGATGTCCTCTTGTCTGTTATCAGACCCAGAGGGCTTTTAGTTTTTTAGCTGTTAATTGCTGCCAGGTGAGTGCCTGGATACTTACTATAGAATTGTAAATGTTTAAGGCACTAAACAGCTCATTTTAAACAAACAATATAGAACTGTATATGAGTTTTGTAAAGAAACAGTAATTGAAAGCAGATAGGGCTTTTACTTGGAAATCCCCTTTCTGTTTAGGAAATAACCTTTTTCTAAATAACTCATTGTTCTTGCTTGGAAAGTTATTTAGAAATGATTTGAAAAGAGCTGAACATTTTTGAGTGGTTAGTATAATGCTGACAGTCTTTTCTAGTCAGACATATTGATTCTGAGCTCAGTTCACTGTCAGCAAACATAATTTAGAAGGGAGTAGAGGTAAATAGGTGGGAAGGATCCCTCTTGTTGATGCATCTTGTGCAATGCTAAATCTTTTGTAGTTCTGCAATATGGTATAATGTATATCAGCAAAAGTTAAATAGGAAAATGAAACAATGTGGATGGACAATAATATTTTAAAAACATTCTTAGAATTAGAATCATAGGGCTGGGAGGGACCTTGGAGGTTTTCTAGTCTAACCCCTTGCTCAAGGTAGAAGTCCTTATACTATCCCAGACATATAGTTGTCCAATCTTTTCTTGAAAACCTCCAGTGATGGAACAGCCACAACTCATGGAAGCAAACTATTCCATTGATTAATTGTTCTCATTGTCAGGAAATTCCTCATTTCCATGCTGAATCAAGCTTCTACCTATTGCTTCTTGTCCTGCCCTCAGGTTCTATGGAGAATAAATTAACCCCTTCTTCCCTGGCACAGCCCTTCAGGTATTGGAAGACAGCTATCATGTCACCCCTAAAGCCTTCTCTGTGTTAAGTTAAACATAACCGGTTCCCTTAGCTGTTCATCGTATGATTTAACCTGCTCTCTGCACTCTTTCTAGGACCTCAGCATCTTTTTTATATTTGGTGACCAGAACTGGACATGGTATTCCAAGTGTGGCCTTTTCAGTGCAGTATAGAGTGGTACTATCACTTCCCATGATCTTGATTCTATCTCTCTGTCCATACAGCCTGGGACTGTGTTGACTTTTTTGGCAGTTGCAGCACACTGCATACTTGAGTGATGGTCCAGCAGGACACTTAAATCCCTTTCACAGATGCTATTGTTGAACCAGGTACTGCCTATAGCAGTGATGGCTAACCTTTTCAGTACCAAGTGCCCAAAGTGCCTGCGCGCACATCCCCAAAATGCAATGCGCGCACACCCCCACGCATGCATCCTCCCTCACACATGCACCCCCCCACAAGCCCCCTGTAACATGTGTCCTGCCCCCTTGCTTGCATCCTGTCCCCTGCGTATGCGCGGCAGAGACCCAGCTGGCCGGCGGGAGGCACATGCATGCATGGCAGAGCTGAGCTGGGGCAACCACTTGCGTGCCCGCAGAGAGGGCTCTGTGTGCCACTTCTGGCATACATGCCATAGGTTTGCCATCACAGGCCTATAGTACTGTACCTGTGCATTTGGATTTTCCTGTGTGTATGCAGGACCCTACTTTTCTCACCCTGAACTGCATCCTGTTGCACAGACCCTAATGAGTCTGTCAAGATCCTTATGAATCTTGAGTCTATCTTCCAAAATGTTATCAGTCCCCCTGGCTTGGGTCATCTGCAAGAGTGTCCCTTCAATCCTCTCATCTAGGTCATTTCTAAAGATGTGGAAGAACACAGAACCCAAGACAGAAGCTTGAGGTACCCCACTGCAAGCTTCCCTCCACGTAGATGTAATTGTAATGGCAAACACAAATTGACTTAAGGAGAGCCACATTCTGTGCCTAGAATAAATTTCACAAATTTGTTAAATAAAACATTTGTTTTGAACATTATTTCCAAAATCTCAGAATTTAGGGATTTGCTTTTTAAACTGGAGAAATATATAGGCTGAAATAATCTGAAAGTTGTATGGAACTGCATTCCCATTCTGATCTAACTATTTAACTTCAGTGTATTCCCACTAGAAAATATACTTCAGTATATTTCCACTAGAAATTGCCTATTTTCAATTACTTGAACAAGATGGTTCTTCCCCTTATAATAATATCTATCATGGTATTTGCATTTCAAAAATTATAATCAAAACCAGAATAAATGTCAACATGATCAATAGTAGGCACATAAGATGTAGTTTATTACAAAGGAAATAAACAGCCAAAAGTCTGCAAAAAAGCTACTACAATATTAATATGATTTAAAGGAGTGTATATGCAAGATAATGCAATTATCTAAAATTTGGAATTGAGGGTGAGAGAGATCTTTTGTAAGGATATTTCAAATTTTAATGTACAACTTAACAAATTTTAAGTTAAAATCTGGGGATTTTTCCTGGGAAAACTGGACATTTCATGATATTTTTTTTTTTAAATGACAACATTTTTGATATCCAATTCCTGTTGATGGATCAGATCCTCCAAGCAGAATTTGTATAAGGAACTGGTAGAAAGGGTTGTAGAATAAGGAGAGAAAGAGAAAAGTCATAATGGAGATAGTTTAGCATGATAATTGATTTCACCATTGCATACTAAATTTCATACAAGACCTGGGATTCCGTAGATCTTAGTCAGATCTCAAATTAGAAAGCATGTACTCAGAATGTTATATGTCCACTCTAATTTTTCATATTTTTCTTGTTCTAAATTTTTAAGAAGCTATTTTGTATTATCTGTTGTCAACCTATTGTGCAGGCCAATCTAGATATATACTCAGTTTGCTTTATTGTTATGGTTTTTTTTTCTCATTCTGCTAGGAAAAGTGAGAGATTCTCAAACTATCAGAACAGATTCTGACATTGTGCCAAAAGTTACCAAAATGACCATATCTGGAAAGAAGCAAGCTACTGGCTTTGAAGTCCCATGGTAAGCCCTTATTCCTCAAAATACATTTTTGCTAGCTCTTCTTTTGGAATAGTGGACCTCTATTGACTTCTGTTTTGTTCTGCTTTTTGGTAAAGATTTGCTATTATATGTGCCATTGCATATATAAATAGCATGGCTTCTTGTTTCACTTGTTTAAGTTTACATAAAAGGCATCTTGCATTTGTGATTTTTTTTTAAGAAAAAACCTTTCACTGCATATTGTAGGTAGAACAACAACGTCGTTTTAAAATATCTGTCCATACATTGCCAAATTATTCTGAGGTGAATTCAGATTAGAGCATTGTAAATTAAATTCTTGGCCAGATAATTTATGTGAAATGCAATCAATTCAGAAAAGAGAGGGAAGACATTTGGGTCATTCTTAAGATGCCCATGTTCTATACCACATTGTATAACATATGTTCTCTGTATGCCTTCCAACTGACTGATCTCTTGACTCATGGACCAGTATCTACTTTACTACATCTTATTTATTATGTTCTATTTTATTGTAGAAATGGTTATTCCATCTACATGCAGTATGTTGTTTAAGAATTTGATAGATAACCTGTGCATTCTGAGTCTCTAGTGGCAGTGTGTTTACAAATGGAGAAAATGTGTATTGTTCTTGGCACGGGAGAAACATCTTGTGGCTTGAAGTTCAGCTGAACAGTTTCAGGCAAGGTTGTAGTGTAGTTGAACAGAATCCTGGAACATTTTGGTTGATCCAAATGTTAGTTAAAATGAACATGAAAGAGTCTAATGGAATAAGTAGGGCAGGGCTGGTGCACCTCACCCCTTTCTTCTCTCCTCTATGTGGCCTGTGCATCTGCTTTTCTGATCTTTTTTCTTCCTTCTCCCCCTTTCTTCCCTTTAGTTTCCTGCCGCCATTGCTTCTGCTGTGCTTCTGTTCAAGCATACCTTACTTAAACAGTTGGCCTCACTATCTTCCCACCTCTTCCTTTCAGACCAATCTGGGGTTTAGACTCGACATGACCTGTCCACAATCTGCCTGTTCTATTGAGTTCTGTTCTGCACATAATCCAATTTTTACTATTTGGATAGTAAAATAGAGAGTTACATATTATAGTTAAATGTAACTTCAAATTAAAGGTCATCATGAGAGAAAGACAAAATGTTTAGTGAAAAAAAAAATCTAATTCATGCACCAACAAAAGTCTCCTTATATTCAATACCAGCAAGTAGTATAGAAGGAAGGAAAACTGAGTGTATTTTAAAGGCCTCACTGACAGAAACAACCGGATAGAAACATTAATTTGTGCCAGAATAAAAAAAATGAAAATAAAGGAAAAAAGCTCCAGGATTTCTTAATGTATCATATGTGAACAAAATGCCAACAATTGCTAATTCCTACTGTAGATCTGAATATCATTGGGTTCCTGCTTCACAAAAAGCATCACCATTTCATATTTAGACTAGTTAATTGAAGCTGCAACACAGTTGCACATTTTCCCCTGCTGGAAACTTGCCTTCTGCCTTGGTTCCCTACATTCTTGGAAAGAATACAAGACTAAGTGAAGCTTAGTTATTCTATAGGTATTTAAAATTCACATTCTTGAATCAGAATATATAACCAGACTAATTTAACACAGAAAATTTGTGCCACAGAGGTTCAGATTAAGAGATCCTGAATATGTGTTCTTCCCTAAATTTAAAACCTGGATTAAGGGATTTTAATGACAACATAAGACAAAAGTAAAACAATTCCTAATGAGGCAGATTTTTAGCTTTAAAGCACGATATGATATTTTTATATTTCTATCCATAATCGGTATTTACAACAACTATAAGTGTCTTACCTTATTATTATAATTCCACTATAGCACACATATTTTCCAAAGTGTCCCACCATATATACTGAAATGACATACACTGTTATTTCAAGTTTGAAACAATAATACATTTTAGAATTGCCCCTTGTCCCACACCTTGGAATATAAGAAATGTCTGGTTGAGATGAATGAGGATTCCTTGTGAGCTGTTCCCACAGGGCTTGTCCTTTCAGAAGCAGCTTTTTATAACTCGTTACAGCAACATAATTAATGCATGACATGTCGTTTATCTTTCCTAAGACTGCATCTCAAGACAAGAAACTTAGCAGGCTAAATGGAGGAAGACAGTTGTCAAATAATATTTTAGCATGGTTAGAATAATTTTGTATGCTATCTGAATGCTTTTTGTAACGGCAAGAGGAAAACACCCACATAATTCTGCATCTTATTTGAACCTTAGTAAAGTAATAGAGTAATATACTTTTTCATCATAATCCCATATATAGAAGACCTTATCAAATATTTATACAATAGTTAATTCACTGTCATCATTTTTTCTTCCATCTGAGATTGTAAATACATATATAGATAATTTTATTTTGATCTGTAGTTTTTTTGAAATGTGCATTCTCACATTCATTCTCTGCTTTTTGTAGTGCAAATGTAGAAGAGAATGGACATAATACCTTTATGCCACAAAAAGGATTTTCTGCTGGAGATACCATTGCAAATATGGGAATAGCTGAGATACTACCTAAATCAACTTTTCCCTCCCAGACCATTCAAGCATCGGAAGACTCAACTGTGGTACCAACTCCTGTGAAAAAGTCTGGAAAATCCAAACAACAATTAGATATCAAAGCTGAGTTGGAGAAGAGACAAGGAGGAAAACATTTGCTTAACCTTGTAGTAATAGGTATATTTATTTTGGTGCAAAAATGAAAAATATGTGTAGTTCCTCTTTTCAGTTACAGGCATAGAATATCTTCTAAAATAAATTAATCAGTGATAATGTGGTGTTTCTTTTTAGGACATGTTGATGCAGGAAAAAGTACTTTAATGGGTCATTTGTTGTATCTTCTGGGTAATGTGAACAAGCGAACAATGCACAAATACGAGCAAGAGTCAAAGAAAGCTGGAAAAGCATCATTTGCTTATGCATGGGTTTTAGATGAAACAGGGGAAGAGAGAGAAAGGTGAGAAAAACTACCCTTTTACATGAAAATTGGTTGTGGTAGCAGTGGTAACAGCAAAGTTGTTTTTGAGGTTTCTGTGTACTGTGTATTCAGAACATATATATAATCTTATATGATTAAACTGTCTAATACTGATATAAAGCTATGGTTTTTACAAGAAACTCACTACACATAATTTTAGAGTAGTATTTCTGCCTCCAGGAAATTTTATTTTACTGAGAGACCCCAGAGTAGATCCAAATACAATTAGAAAAAATATTATTATTTGGCCATTGGTACCAGATTACTTCTGGAAATATTTGAATCTCTGTTGTAGAATTAGAAATGAATTGTAAGAAGTGATAGATGGGTTAAAACTCCCTTGGATGGTGGTAACTTGTTCATATAATGTAACATGTAGACTAAAATGGCAGATCAATGCATATTTATTCATATCACAATTATAATTGGTTTTTTGATATAATATGCTCTTACCCCTAACCAGGATCACTTATTGCACCAACTTTCCGAACTTAGCTATATCATGTAATTTTGATTTTAAATATGATGGTTGAATGCCCTTACTATCACTTCAATAATATCTGTATTTTGTTTTTACTCTCCTATTCTGTGTGATATTTTTGACACTAGTTGATCAAGAAGATGTAAATAGATGAAAGACTAGAAACCTCTTATGGACTTTTTGCTGAAAATGGGAAAAATGAACTGGTGATTTATAGATTTAAAAGGGCTGAATATGGGAAGCAGTGTATTGATGTGTAACTGTAAAGAAGGAGGCGAGATAGTAAGATTAGAATTTGCTTCTTTATATTTTATTTCTTTGCTTTCTGTATTACTTTTCCTATTTTTCCTATTTTTTTCTTTCTTTAAATCTTTATATCATTTGATTTTATTTCTGTGAAAATCTATAATAAAAATTATATATAGAAAAAAAGGAGATGGGATATACAGATTGATTTTGAATATTATCATAAGTAATCCATTGTTTGCCTGTTCATTATTTGTAGGGGAGTGACAATGGATGTAGGTATGACTAAATTCGAGACAAAAACAAAAATTATTACACTAATGGATGCTCCTGGCCATAAAGACTTCATTCCAAATATGATCACAGGAGCTGCCCAGGTAAAGCCTTTCCTATACATAAAGCACTTTTAGATTGAATTGTAGTATTCACTGGCAGTTTGATCTCCCCATATTATACATATTACATCATGGATGCAAATTATATTGTGACAATCAGTGGAAAGAAATTATTCTTAAAACATTATTACTTTACTGGGGACAGTATAAAATGTTATTTTTGCACATTATAATTCTATCAACAAAATGAGAAATGTTGTGGTGTTTCATTTGAAGTGATTTAAGTAAGCCTACAGTATCTTTGTGATAAGACAGCAATAAGAAAAAGGCAAAAGCATTTTAGATGTATCTAGACTTTGTACGATTAACCTATACCCAAGAAATACAACTAATCAAGTGGTTTTCCTTAGGCTGATGTGGCTGTATTAGTGGTGGATGCCAGCAGAGGAGAATTTGAAGCTGGTTTTGAGACTGGTGGACAGACACGAGAACATGGTCTTTTAGTTCGATCGTTGGGAGTAACACAACTAGCAGTTGCAGTCAATAAAATGGATCAGGTATTGCCTTGATATATTTTTTTGAAAACGTCTTTTATAAATATAAATAAGCTTATTTTATCAATATGCATGAAGAGAACAGAGAGAGGAAGAGAAAGATTTTAGATAATATTCACTATGAAGTTAATCTCTAGTATCTTTTAAAAAAAGATAGCTAAAACCTAAAATAGAAGAAAATGGTGTAAGCAGGATATATTAATAAAGTATTTGCTTGCGTTTCCTGTTAAATGATAGATTAGCCACACCGATGCTAGCCTGTTAATTTCTTCAGTGTGCTTAGTTTTTTTTGCTTCATTATACTATTATTAATCCAATACTTTAAAATTAAGAATTAAAATTTAATTCTTAAATTTTGTTTTGTTATGACACATAGCTTGATATAGTTAACTTCCTAGGATACTGTAATCATTCCTTAAGAAAAATTAAGTCCACTTCACATGCATTTTTAATTGAACTGGCATTTGAATACATTTTAAAATGTTAACAGATCACATTTTCTACTACATTGCCATCTTAATTTGATAAAGGAAAGCAGCAAGGGGGAGGTTCTTAATGATAGTGATATTTCTTGGTTGATAAAATATAATTTTCATTTGTACTGGAGTAAATGTCCAAATACGTTACTATTCCTCAGTAAAGTATTATATTTATATTATAGGTCAATTGGCAACAGGAACGATTTCAGGAAATTGTTAATAAACTTGGACAATTCCTAAAGCAAGCCGGCTTTAAGGTAAACAAAAGCTTATAAAATAAAATAAAAAATAAATGCTTTCAGTAAAACACAGAGTACAAAAAATAAAAATGTAAATACATGCAATATCATTTAAGAATTCTTAGCTAACAGTTATGAACCTGGTAAAAAAAGAACCAGTTTGATCTAGTGGTTAAGGCATCAGGCTAGAAATGTGGAGACTATGAGTTCTAATCCTGCCTTAGGCATGAAAGCCAACTGAGTGACTTTGGGCCACTCACTCTCTCCCAGCCCAAACCATCTCACAGAGATGTTGTTGTGAGGGGAAATAGAGAGGAAGATATGTTCACTGCCTTGAATTATTTTTAAAAATAATAAACATGGGATACAAATATAAAATAAATAAATAAATGCCCAAGGGGGTTCTTAATGGGAGAAGTGCCCCCTTAGATAGGTAGGTCTGATTCATCAGGTCTTTAAAGGTCAGTACCAGCACCTTAGATTGTGTCTGATAAGCAAGTGGAGGAATCACAATCCTGGTATTTTGTAGTGGGTATCAGTAACTGTTACATTTTGTATGATTTGAAACATGTATCCCTTTCAAGGGTGCAAAATGTCTTGTAGTCAAAATGGGATATATAGTCAAGGTGTGGATCGGATAACCAAATCAGGAATGGTTGTAGTTGCTTCCCTGGCTATAATTGTTAAAAATTACTTCTCACCACAGCAAGCACTTGGGAATTTAATGACTGCTGAGGATTTAATTAATTAAATAATTAATATAGCCACTCATCTCACCTATGTGACTCTAGGCAAAGTACAATAAAACAGTCAGATAAAACAATGGTAGAACAAGAATATAACACAACAGTTAAAAATTTAGAACAGTTTAAAACCCAGATATAAGTAAGACTGTGGAAGAATGGATCAGTATCCTACATACAGTACATCTGACTTGTGGGCTTGCTAATTCCTGAGATCCCCAAGTTAGTTGAAACAACCAGAGTTTGAGGGATTTCCTAAATGCCAAGCAGGTTGGTGCTAATCACATCTCAGGGAGATGTTCCATAGGATCAAGGAACACGCCTAAACTACCGACTTCCTTTTCTAGAACAAATACAAGCTCATCCAAAACAGACTTAACTGCACTATTTACCAAGAGTGCTACCGTATTATCTGGATTTAATTTCATCTCATTCTTTCCCTTCTATCCTCTAAAGTGACTTAAACCATTTCAAGAGTATCAATTACTTCATTGGGGTTTGATGGCAAGGAGCAGTAGAATTATGTATCACCATTGTATTAACCTCTCCCAGTAGTTTTGTGTACTGTAGATAATAAATAGTTGGTGGGGCAAGATGAAGCCTATGGGCATTGTGGGACAACAAAGGATTGGTATTCCCAAATCACCTTCTGGAAATGTCCTAATATGAAAGACCAGAGCAACTACAAATCAGTGCCTTCAAAATCAGATAGTTGTAAAAGGTATAATGACTGAGGGTACTGAAAGTTGCCTTGATGCTTTTGAGAACTGGGTGGGCTATACTCCTCTAATTCATTTCCCAGCATGGATTGTGCCTTATGATTATAATCTATGGTGGCTGCATTATCCAAAGAAAAGTTGTATTAGCTTTCAAAAATTGCCCCAGATCACCTTTCACAAATTGAATCAGTCAGGACAAAAATGCCTTCGGTACAAGCATATGAATGATAATGCTGGAACTTTAACAGAATATGATCCTATCAACAATGCAAGGGACAGTGATTTGAATGATTTCTACAGCTCTATTGCTTTTTAAATTGGACTTAGTTGTCTCTGAATTTGAAACTTAAATCAGTTAACTTTATTATATGAAGTTTTAAAAACTCTTTCCCAAAAAAGCAATTATTCTTAATTTGGATTTCAGAGGCTTGCATTTAATAATATAGAATTAATTATTAAATTTGCATTGCAAAATAAACATTTAATTCAACCAGGAATCAGATGTAGCTTACATCCCTACCAGTGGACTTGGCGGTGAAAATCTTGTCACAAAAAGTCAAACAAGTGAATTGGCAAAATGGTACACAGGAAAATGTTTGCTGGAACAAATTGGTAAGTATAGACAGCTTTGAAGATTTGAAAACTGTTGCAAACACAGCACGATTAAGCCATATTACACTCCAAGTAAAATATATGTCTGTTAACACAATATATATTGATTTATTTACAGATTCTTTCAAGCCACCTCAAAGATCAGTTGATAAACCATTCAGATTATGTGTATCAGATGTTTTTAAAGGTATGTAGTAAAGTCTTCCCAAATGGATTTACAAAAGAGGTTTGTTGAAGTTTGGATAAATCTTGTATGAAGGGACAAAAAAGAATGAAAAAAAGAAGTTGTATATTACTTGAATGGACTAAAATTGTTAGAAGTAAAAGGAAGGAATATAAAATTGGTTGGTTTGATCAAGGTTTGATCAATAGATATGTTAGTTGTGGCAACCCTTAATGGACTTTAGCTGACACCTGAACTGCAATGGAGCTTTATAGATTTCTTTATAGATAAGAGATGGATGGAGAGATCATTGGTTATAAATTAAGAGGAAGTGAAATATTACTAAAATTCTTTATTCTTTATATTTGCTGTATGAAGATTGGAAGTAACTTTTTTATCTTCCTTCCTTCCTTCCTTCCTTCCTTCCTTCCTTCCTTCCTTCCTTCCTTCCTTCCTTCCTTCCTTCCTTCCTTCCTTTCAATTTGTATTAGGTTTTACTATTGCAATTATAATCTTTAATAAAAAATATTTTTAAAAGTCTCACCAAATGTTTTTTTGTAAACAATTTACTGGAGTTGTGTAAAGTATCTAAAAGAAGTGTTTCACAAAAAGCACGTTAGAAAATACTTCTCTTTAAACAATTTAAGCAACAATATTCTTTGCAAGATTTGTGCAGCTATTTCAAAATCCGTCCGTGATTATCTGTTCATGGAATCACAGAGTGTTCTCTGGAATGTTCTATTCATACAGAGATATATTTTGCACATCCCTAGAGACATCTGGGGATAACTTTCAAATCAGCTGTCACGCTTTACAAAGGACATAATTTTTCTAATTCTTGACTGATCATTTAGCCAGCAGGCATGCAACCCAGCTCTCTTTATAAAACTTAAGTTTTTCTTTTTGTATAGGTAATCCCTAAAACTTTCTAAGAACAATAAGTTGGCTAGGGGATTCAGAGCTCATTTTGGTGTTTGTGATAGTAGCACAACATTATTTGCACACCATAAAAGTGCCATGTACCTATTAGCAATTTTTGGGAATGATACTACAAAGTACTCTTTCTGTGTATGAGAGAGTTGATGTACAAATGAAAGAGCAGGTGAACATTCCTGTCTTATTCCTGTCCTTCCTACTGTTTAAGGTCTAGGTCAGTGATGTCAAACCTATGGTACATGTGCCCAAAGTGGCACATGGAGCCATGTCGCCCGCCATGCCAGCCGTCACCCAGCCCAGCTCCACTATGCATGCGCGCGTGACCCCCGGGTTTTTAGCCGGAAAGAAAGCCAAAAAACATGCACGTGCAGCCCCCCCCCCACATGCACACGCGACTGCCCAGAGGCCCCCCACGCATGCATGTGCAACCCCCAGGTTTTTAGCTTGAAAAAGAGCCGAAAAACAGCTCTTTTTCAAGCTAAAAACCCAGGGGTTGCGCGCACATGCATGGGGTGTATGTGTGGGGTGCGTTGCATTGTGGGTGGGGGGCATGCGGGAGCATGCACGCGCAAGTGCGCACACGATTTGGCACGGGAACCGACATCACTGGTCTAGGTGGTCTTCAAAGAAAGATTCATGTGAAGCTAATTATAGCACCTTCTTTGTGAGCATATTCTAAAATCCCATTATATTGTATTTTATGTACACTGCTTAGTGCTTACAAATATGAAACAATTTTTTGTATGATATGCCTTTAAAAAAATCTTTTCCCCAAACAATTCCACTATGCATAGAAAACAAACCTATGTAAAAGTAATTTGGATCTTGTTGTGTTAATTCAGCAAGATTAATTCAGATAGTTTTGGGTTGTGATGACAGATGGGACCAGAATTTCTGTTGCTAAACGATGCAATTCCAAAGTGCAGCATCAAATGACTGCATCACTTAGCAACAGCAATTCCAGTAGCCCTCATTGCTGTTGTAACCTGAGGACTCTGTGTCCTCATTTAAGTGAGGATCTCATGTGATCACGATTTCTGACTTCCTGCAGGCTTCCCCATTTACTTTGTGTGTGGGAAGCCAGCAGGAAAATCCTAATCATGAACTGGATGATGATCATGTGACTGCAGGGAGCTGTGATTGCTGGAACTCTGAGAAATGGTCATAAGTACCGTTCGTTCCGCACCATTATAACTTTGAGAAGTTGCTAAACAAATGGTCATAATCCAAGAAGTGCTTCTATGAACATGCTAAACCAGATTTGAAGAAATGAATAAATCTGTGAGTAGACTGGAAGCAGAAATTCCAGGCATAGTATTTTAAAATTGTGTACAATGTGTCAAATTGCTTATGAATTGTTAAAGCAAATTTGTGATCCTGTCTGAAAGTAAATAATTTAAATGTATGTGTAGTATTGGGGACCAAAGAGTCAGCATAACGTCTGTGAGTGACATAGGTCTTTGCATTTTTCTTGGCAAGATTTTGGCAGTGGTTTGCCATTGCCTGCTTTCTATTCCTGAAAGAGAATGACTGGTCCAAGGTTACCCAGCTGGCTTCATGCCTAAAGTGGAATTAGAACTCCCAATCTCTTGTTTCTATCTAGCCTGAATGATGCATTAACCATTGCATCAAATTGGCTCTCAGAAGGCAAAGGGAAAGTTTTATTATTTTATTTTTTATTTTTGAAAGTTTGAGATAAAATAAAACAGAACAGAACAACCTACAATGGACCTCATCCCCTTCAGAGCCAGTAAACATAAATTGAAACAATAGGAGGAGGAGGGGGAGAGAAACATGTACAGCTGAGAACACAGAGAAAAGATTTCTGTAATCGGTGTTCAGTTTTCATTATAAAGCCAGTCTAATTAATACTGCAGTTTTATTCTTTTGAAAACTAGATTTTTACTAGTCTGAGTTTAAATCAATAGTGTTACTTTATCTTCAGTTAATTTTCTCAAGCAAATGTTTTTTTGTCCTAGATCAAGGATCAGGATTCTGTGTGACAGGTAAAATTGAAGCAGGATATGTCCAAGTTGGGGAACGACTTGTTGTCATGCCTCCTAATGAAACTTGTACTGTGAAAGGTATGGATATTGAGCGAAGGTTTTTTTTTCTTGGATCACACAATAAACAGTTTGATAAAATTATCAAAAGCAAAACCTTATAAATAATTGACTTACGACCACAATTGGGATTCAAATTTCTGTCACTAAGCGATGTGGTCATAAAGCAAGATATCATGTGACATCACTTAGTGACAGCAATCCTGGCAGTCCCAGTTACCATCATTAACAGAGTTGTTAAGTGAATTTGCACCCCAAGCCATCCTGGGATCGGTCCTTCCAGCTCTGCACTGTGCCTTGTTGGGTGGCAGGCAGCTCCAGACACTGGGGCTGCTTGTCATGATCCAGGAAGCTGCAGCTGCCCCATCCCTAGCTCTCCTGCACTGAGAGACCCCTGCTGCCCTGGGTTTCACTGCCCCATATGGTCTTTTCTGTGTTCTTGCTATCACTGTTGATGCATGATTGGTCTAATATTTAAAATCTTTTTAGATTGGTCTAGAAATTTTATAATGACATATAAAGGAAATAAATATTTTTATGGTTATATGTATTCAAAGTACAAATCATGCTTGCTAGTCCTTCAGTTGTTTTATTTTCATGTTCTTTTTTCCCTCTGAGATACATAGGTTTTGCATTTGTATTTTTGTATTTTTTTTTTTGGATTTTTTGCATTATAAACTTAGTGTTTCTTAAAATTATAAGATTCTGTCCTAATTCTTGGACAGAAATGTTTTGGATAGGAATGGTTAAATGATACACATGACACTAGAATGAAGCATAACATGTTATAATTCAGTTACCCATTAATGTGCAAGAGGAAAAACAGAGGTTTGTATACTGAATGCAGAAAACCATGAATAAGCAAAATATTTATAGATAAGAGAGGTACCTGAAAATAAAATGTTTCTCTGATTTTAGTCAACAGGCTTTACTATCACTTCATTCATACTGAAAACTGAGGAATAGCAGTTGATGCAGCAGAATTGCAGAAACAGTTCTTTGTAGCTGTTAAACCAAAGTAGTTCACTATTTAGTACTGGTTTTACTCATTTCTAGGAATTGCTCTACATGAGCAGCCAGTGGATTGGGCTGCAGCTGGAGATCACATTAGTCTCACTTTGACTGGCATGGATATCATCAAAATCAAGTGAGTGCACAAAAGAGTTTGACTAAGCAACCGTTTATATTTAACATAACTTCTTATAACCGTTGTGCCTGATCATGAATGATTTACCAGATGCAGAAGAAGCATGTGGGAAGTTTACCTGAGTCTTTCCACCCATAATGGTGCAGATTCACTAATTCCTGCAAAATGCAGTTTGAACTTGGCAGTGTTCTTCATCCTAATTAGATTTTGCCAGTTGTTTGACTAAAAAAACAAATGAGGGATACTTCACAATTCCCTACAGTATTCATCTTAATCTGCAGGCAACAGCATATAAAGTACTCAAAAATACTTAAGTAAAACTGGAGTTTAAATACTTTGCTGCTGAATAACAGTTAATCTGAAATTACAGGCAGACTTAATTTGGTAAGGAATAGATACATGACACTGCTACTGACTGAAATAAGTAGGAGAACTGTGTGTATCTGTGATGAGGTGTTTCATCTCAATAAAGTTTTGAGTGAAATACTCCCTCAGAGGTGCTTTGTGATGCAGCAGGCCCACCTTGCTTCTAAGAAATAGAGAACAAGCCGTAGAAGACCCACTACATTTTGGCGAACTTTGTAGAAGAGGTACCATTCACTCTTTCAAAACATTGGACAGGTGCAGGAGCTGATATCCTACTCTGCCTCCTGTAGACTTCTTGCCAAAAAGTTTGGGAGATTGGTCTGGATGAGGTGAGCTGCTTTGACAAGTGGTATGGGGGATGTGCTGAGCTCCATATCTGGCACAGCTTGATATGTGGTAAACCATGATAGAGAATGTTTCTCTGCCTGCCATACCATGTCCTCATGACATGCATTCAGTATGCATGTTAAATCTCTTCTGACTACCTGGTAGGAAAGAGTCAGGGGCTTTAAGATAATGCAAAATGCTCAGTTGAAGTAAATGACATTGCTACTTTGCTTCAACAAAGAGATTCTCATTGTTTCTGTAGTGGGAATCTCTTCATCAAAATTCAATCTACAGTATGTTTAAAGAGTTTAATAGTGATTTTGCATTCTAGTATAGGCAATGTGGGGGGACGCGATGGCTCAGTGGCTAAGACGCTGAGCTTGTCGATCAGAAAGGTCAGCAGTTCGGTGGTTCGAATCTCTAGCATCACGTAATAGAGTGAGCTCCCGTTACTTGTCCCAGCTTCTGCCAACTAGCAGTTCGAAAGCATGTAAAAATGCAAGTAGAAAAATAGGGACCAACTTTGGTGGGAAGGTAACAGCATTCCATGTGCCTTCGGTGTTTAGTCATGCTGGCCACAGAACCTTTAAGTGCTACCCTCTGGTCCTCTGAAGATGAAGAAGATCAAGCAGGAGGTGGAAATATAATACTTTGGGAGCATCTTCTCATGGCAGTGGTCAAAAAGATAGGCCTAAGAGAGAGACAAATCTTGAAACCATCATATTAATGCATTATTTCTTAGGGTGGATGAATATATTTTTAGCTCTCAGGTCAAGATTTTAAACATCGCTCTGAACACACTCTTCATCTTGGTTTCCCAGGTGAGGCATTTGAATATACATACTTGAATCTCTTGCAAAGTTTTAAAATGATATCAGAAAATTAGAGGCAAATGGAGCCGTGGCTATCAGGTGGGAATGGGGGAACTCAGTCTTTAATGCAATTGTCTTCATCTAATACATCCTACAGAGAACATATACATACTGTAGTTAACAGGATATATAGTCTTTGGCATACTAGTTTCAAAGCTTTTGCTGCCATCCTTGAAATAAAAGTACCCTATCATTTTACATTTATATATTCTTGAAAGGGAATAGTGTATTGAGTCTGTCTATCTACCTATCCTGGCAGGTGTGAGAGGTTGTGAGTAATGTGTAGCATTCTTTATGCCTTTCTTTGTCTGATTGTTTATGCATGTGTGTGTGTGTGTGTACACAGCATTTCTTTACTTCTTCATGGTTGAGTAATCAATAGAAACCTAAAAGAAGAAGAAGAAGAAGCCTTGATTGATTGCATCCTGCAGACTGTCATCCGGTAAATGATCTTTTAAGCTGCAGCTGCAGCATCTCAAAAGAATTAAGCTGAAGGAGGCACCCTGGAACTTTTGCCCCACAGGCAAAAGTGCTCTAGTTTGGCACTGCAGGTGATAGCAGCGGCTCTTGTTCTAGCTTTGTGAGAAAGAGAGAATAGCTTCACTGAGCCACACCATCTCTTAAGCTATCACTTGCTAATCTAAAGAGCCCCTAAGGCATTCATGGACTCCCTGGAGAAGAGCCTAATGCTGGGAGCGATTGAGGGGAAAAGAAGAAGGGACGTTGTCCATGGGGTCGCGATGGGTCGGACACGACTTCGCAGCTAACAACAACAACAACAAGGCATTCATACTGAATGTGTTCCAACTAGTCAAAATCAACTTTCCCCAAATGTGTTGGGAACTGTAAGTCCCACAATTCCCAAATCAACATGGCCTTTGGTGTCATTTAAATATGGGTAACCTGCAGATCAGTATCTTTGCAATGGTCTTTTTTGACCGTGGGCAAAAGGAAGCCTATGTAGCATCAACATCATTTGCCTAGTTTAAGCTACTGTTTTGTTTTCTGGTTTTTTAAAAAAAATCTTCCACCATTCTTAGCATAGATTATAACCTTTTTTTTTTTTTACCAGTGTCACGTACAACACTGACATTTTTACTGAGGCAGCCACTGTTATCACAAACTTTGTTCCTCCCTGGATAGTTATCTGATGCGCTATCAATAGATATAATTTCTCCATACTTCATTGGGAGGTTCATGAATTATTAGTTTAAAAACTAATTCTCATTCCTGCTTGCGGAAGCAGGAAGGTGTTTTGGTGATTTTGAGGTGCTTTGGTGTTTCTGTTTCCTTACTAGACAACTGAGACAATCTAAAGTCATCTTTGGTTGGAAGTGGCATATTTATTTATTTATTGAATTTTTAGGCCGCTCAACTCCTGAAGGACTCTGGGCGGCTTACAACAACCATAGCAATAGCACATTTACAGAGTCAGCATATTACCCCCAACAATCTGGGTCCTCATTTTACCTACCTCGGAAGGATGACTACCAAATTGCAGGCAGCTGGCAGCTAAGTACTAATTACTAAGTACTGCGCCACCATGGCTCTTTCCAGGATAAAACTTCCTGTGTCAACAATCTAAGGACCCTCAAGAGTGAAACTCGGATGATGCATTCAAGGACGGTGATCAGCTCAACCCTGATTAGCTGGGAAAATGTGCTGCAGAAATGCCCTTTTCCTGTCCAATGGGCACTGGGCTTCCGTGACGTTATTTTGGCTTTAGCTGCAGTATGGCCATATGGAAATGTCATACTCTCAAAAGACTGGTAGACTTG